>PVJO010035133.1:0-10067 GCA_004026905.1 Hystrix cristata | reverse complement strand
ACTTGAAGGCTTATCGGGAATTAGCCTGACCTCATTCATCATAGACTCAAAGTTGTAAATTTTGTGAAAGACTTTGTTTTAAGATGAGACCCCAACATACCCTGCTTATTCAAGCCTAGAGAAGTCCCCCCACCCTACCACTCAAAAGGTCAGCACAGCTACTTTGGGGGGCCTGTCCACTGCTGAAGCTGGCAACAGACCTATGTGTCATCTACATGGTGCTGGTTTTGCAGGCATGGAAAGTACAATAGTTATGTCGGGGCACAGAGGCTTCCACCACAGAGGCTTAGGAAGCCAGGCAATGTGCCCCCAAGAAGGTGATTCATGAAACTGTAAGATTTGTCTACTGGACTTTAGTCTCACTTTAGCTCAACTCTGTTTTATCCCCTTCATTTCTCTCTTATCAAACATATTGGAAATATTTAACTATCTTTCAGATTTTTACAGGGGATCTCAGCTAAGTGCCATGAGTCTCAGAGGAGACTTTGAACTTGGACTTTTGAGCGATGTTGGCACTGCTTAGTCTCTGGCAACTCTTGGAGATCGACTACTGCATTTTGTCTAATGAAATAAACATGGGCCTTTTGAGAAGCAGGCATGCAATGTTGCGGTTTAGGACTAAAATATCCCCCCCAAAGTCTCGTGTGTTTAGAGGTGAGAGTTTTGGAAAGTGACTTTTGGGGAACACACTCAAGAGTGGATTAATCCACAGATGAATTCATACCTGAATATACTGTGAGAAGGCAGGGCCTGGTAGGATGAATTGGGTCATCGGAAGTGTGATCTATAAGGTTGCATTATTGTCCCTGGCTCCTCCCTTTTCATTCCCTGCTTCCTTGCCCCCATAGGTTGAGCAGCTTTCCTACATCAAGCCTTTCTGCCGTGCTCCCTCAGAGCCAGACAACCACGGAATGGAAACTCTGAAACTGTGAGCAAAAATAGCCTCTCTTCCTTTAAGTTATAAATTCAGGTATTTTTGTCCCAGCCACTGAAAAGTAACTAATAAAACATTGCTAAGTGACCCTACATACTCTACAATTTAGCATCCAATATCCGTGTATGACTATTTTCAGCAAGCCAGAATATAGTACACAAACTTTGTACATTTTCTTTTTTTAATTTATTTTTATTTATTTATTTATTTATTTTTACTTTGTACATTTTCTAGTCTTCAAGTTGTTTTGAAAATAATTTTACTGTACTCTTGTAGGTATCACCTATTTCAAATACTTTAACATTCTATTTATTCTTTTTGTTAGGGTTTTTTTGTTTGTTTGTTTTTTGTTTTTTGCTTTTTGTTTTTTTTTTTTTTTTTGGTTTGCCAAAAAATGTGACCACTTAACTCAAAGTATATTTGCCCATCTACCTACTTACTTTCATTTGAGACTAAAATTTTAATTGTAACTAAAATGTTTTGTGTTCTATATGGTGCCTAGGAAATTGAAACTTTAATAATTTCTTGGTTTCAGAAATTAGAATATTTCAGAATAAGTGAAAAAATTAGAAAATATCCTTTACCATGTATAAAATAGTTATGTGAAGTTTTTAGTAAGAAAATTGAGAAAGGCATTTATTCTACTGATATTATAATGATGTAAGAAATTAAAAGTAACTTCTGTTCTTTGGTCTCTCATTGAACTTCAGTCTTTCAAACATTCATTGAATGTGTCAGGTATTGCACAAGGCCATGTTGAGGCTGTGAAAAGCACATGTATTTTTTCAACTCAGACTGATTTTTTTGGTAGGGCATTGCTGGGGATCGAACTCAGGGCCTTGTGCTTGCTAGGCAAGCACTCTAACCACTGAAATAAATCACCAACCCCTCAACTCAGATTTTTAAAATTGTTTCTCGGACTTTTGCAGTTGCCTCAGATTTTTCTGAAGGACAGGATTGTAATGTACTATCTTCAGCCAGGCGATATCGAAAAATATAATTCATAGTGAGGTTAGATACTTTATACTTACGCTCAGTGACAAAGCATCCATCTCAAGTATGACTAAATATTAATAATTTCCAATCTGGATAGAAAGCCAAAGAAGCAAACAATTCTATTATGCAAATAGCAGTAATTTATTGTGCAGTTAGAAAATAACAATCTCTAAAAATAAATGTTTGTAAGAAACTATCTCATGCATATAAGTAGATCAGAAATTTGCTCTACATTTCTCTCGAGCTTACTGATAAAACTAACACAAATAAGATGTTTTAAACTTTATCTTCATTTGTTTTATTTTGTGTTTGCTCTGAGATCATATCATCCTTGAATATATACATTTATTTGATTCCTGAGATAAATATTTTCCTCAACGAGGAAGCTGATTCTTAAGATGCAATTTCCCAAAAACTTTCTGTTAGGAAAACAAATCAGTTTCCTAGAGTTAAGTTGTACAGTAGAATTACAGTAGAGGTACATATTGCAGACTCAGAAATTGCTTGCATATTGACATTGATTTTCTAGCTTCTTTTACTTATTCATTACATATTTACTGGACTTTTTTTCATTTGAAAGCACTGAGACTGAGCATTATAAATATAATATTGGGTAAAAATAGATATAATCTAATGATGAAGTCTTGTGGGAAAAGACTTTACTTCAGTAATTATATATGGGGAATTAAATTCTCCATTGGGACAAGTTCTATGAAAGCAAAGAATGTAAAAAATGATGTTCACTTAGCAAAGTCAATACTGGCTTCCCTGAGAGAAGAATGATTTCGATCTGAGGAACTCAGAGGCACAGTCCACCACTTCAAATGAGTAAAGATTTGAGAAGACTTATATGAATCTCTACCTTAAATATCATCCAAACTTACAAATTTATGAGGGTGCAATCTGAGAACACAATCAAAGTGCCTGTGGCCTCCATAGCCCCAAATATTAGAGCACTTTGTTATCAGCTTTCTGGCACTATAACAAATACTTTTGATAATCAACTTAAAAAATAGAAGAGTTTATTTTGACTCATAGTTTGGAGGTTCCAGTCCATGACAAGTTAGCTCTTGCTTTTGAGCCTGAGAAGTATTTGTCTGGAAGTACAGCATGTTTTATTCTGTTCTGTTTTTGTTTTTTTGGTGAAGATTTCCAAAAGAGTACATTCATTTTCTATATTTCACATTAAATAATGCAGAAATCTGAAGATCATGACAATCAAACTAGAAAACAGAAGCTTGGTGGGCAGTGAAAGAATTAAGAATGATAAACCTGAAAACATATTTTGAGAGGGTAAAATAGAAGCTTAGCTTCATTGCTCATAAAAAGAAAGATTCAATATCACGTCATTTTTTAAAGAAGATACTAGCATACATTACCAAGGCACAGCCTAAAAGTCATTAGAAATATGTCCAAAATGGAAATCATCTTGTCTCTCCAGAACTATTCTTCTCTTCTTCCTGCCTCCATTACTCTTTAATAGCCTGAAAGGCTCAGCATTACTCAAGCTCAACAATCGTAATTATCATCTATGACATTACTCCATCTAATCACGGCCAGTTCTTACCAGTTCTGTCTCAATAATATCATTCATACTCTGCTACTACTGATGTAATTCAAGTCCATAAGACATTTCAGCTGGAATATTTTAATATGCTCCTAGAAGGAGCTCAGCCTCTCACTCCTGCCACCTATTTTCCTATCTGCAATCAGCATTCTTGCCTTAAAGTACATCTCTATTCATGAGACATCGTCTCACAAACTTCCCTTGGTAGACAATAGGAATCACTGAGAGTTTCAAAATGCATTAGGTTATAATTTACAGTTTCTCTCAAGAACTATTTACAACAACTTTTATTGTAATGAATCAATTGAACTGTTTTTTATTGAGCATCTACTGTATGCTAGACATTAGGAATACAAAAATAGAAAAAGCTGATCACTTCCAATAGCATATAATCTCATACAGGCAAATTCTGTGTAACTCTCAGGGGGCTTTGAAAACATATGTAATCAGCCAAATGTCTCAAGGAATGGAAAAGAGAAAGAATGATTCTAGTCCAGTGTATTCTGTGGTATTTCTTCTTTTGAGTATTTGGTTATGAGTATAACAGAAATTGCCTAACTTCTTTAAAGTATATTTGAAAATTTTTTAAAAGTCTCAAATACACTACAATTGTAAATACTTCCCCATTATCAATCTGTAGGTAGACAATTTAGCTTTCTTGTCATTAAGGATCATTTTTAAGAGTGAAGATACAAACATCTACATACTCATAAACATATAATAGAGTCATAGTAAGTTATTGACAATGATCCTTCTCTTACACAACTATTTATAAATGGGTCTATGTAAGTGGCGACAGACCTGTGGCATGCAGAGCCCTCTCTGTTGGCACATGAGCCAAGTCACACTTTGACAGCTGAACAATGGGTAAGAGGTTTTTGTTTTGTTTTGTTTTGTTTTAATTAAAGCCTCAGTATTCAGGTTTAATTGGAGTGCTGGTATTTCTGTAATACATAAGTAGATTTTGAGTTCCAGTTTGGGCACTCGTGTCTGAAAGCTTCACCATCACTGGCTGATGGACAGAATTAGTTCTGGGACTTCCTGTAGAGTTGACAATTCAAATTCAATGTCACTCCTTTTAAAACTTTCTAGTGTTACTGAGAAGATTGCAAACAAAAGAATGAAATAATTTTCCCCTGCTCGAGTCCTAACCCCTAAACCTGAAGTTTTGTTTAGTTTTCTATGAGATTACTCTACTAGGAGTAAATTTTGGAAAAACATTGTTTAGGGAAGAGAGAATGAATTTCAGTCCATGCTGAATTAAATTTGAATCTGTTCCTTACCACTGTAAGATTTCTATCATGGTTCCATCTCTTTTAAACAACTCTGTGTGTGTGTGTGTGCACTTTGAAAAATTTACAGTAGTCAGGTCAAAGTTCCACTGTGGTGTTTAAACTAGATGAAGTATGAAAATATGTAGCATGAGGAAGGCATGTAAAACATGTTTCCTTTTTCTTGCGCTTGTTTCTTTCCATCGTCCTTTTTAGTATGTCTGTGTAAACCAGAGATCTCTTTTGAAGTAGTCGTCTAATCTTTTACCTAAATAAAATATTATACTATTCATCTCATCCTCCAACAGTTTTAAATTCAAAGTGAGATAACAGAATACAAATGCTGAAGGGCAAAAAAAAAAGTCAGATCTATGAAGTAGATGAATTAAAATCTAAACGCCCAGCTCCTCCCGGTACATCTCAGAATACAATCCACTGTCGCAGCCGGTGATTCTGACTTATTTGGCAGTGAGTGTCCCACAAATGTCCCTCACACAGCAGTGGCAGGTGAGGCAACCTGACCTGAAATATGGATCCAAGTTTCAAAAGCACCTAAGAAATTCCTTCAGAGCAGCTCACATGTGGATAGAATCTAGCACAGATGTAGCAAAATAAGGAAAGTAGGACATAGATCATTTCAGTCTAATTGCTTTGAGTTTCTCCAGAAAACTGAGATCATAATCACAAAACATATTTTGCTTTGCTTTTCTTTTTAAATTGTTTTCTCTCAAGATCTTTTGTTTTTTCCCCTCTCCACATTTCTGATGGATTCCAAAGACAAAAATTGTAACGAATCTGACAAGATTGAGTTATATTTATTTCTCTTATTTACTATTGCTCTGAAATGACCCGTTATTTTCATTTTGTATTTATTTTCCATTTGCTTACTTTTTAAAGATGATTTAACTGATTTAAATCTCAGGAAGATATCATTGGTGAATAAATGATTGTATTGAGGACTCAGTGCAAGGCCCTGAGTAGATAAAGGACATAGTTTATACATTTGTAAAAATACAGTGGCTAAATAGGGATCACAAAATCATAAAGCTTAAAGAAGTAATGGAATTTGTTGTAATAAATGTCTCCATGCAATTAATTGTCTAAGCTTGAAGATGAATGTTGCTATGTTTTCCAGATATAGATCAGTGGAGCTGAGATCTTCTATCTTTTCTGACTCTTAGAGTGTGGACAGGAATTTTCTAGAAAAATCTGTCTTCATTCTAAAAGAGCGTTCAGAGGGAAAAATAGGACAGGGGAAGGATTTCTTACACAATATGCAAAATATTAAGAACCAAGTGACAATGAAGTTTGGGCTATAGGAATTTTATAACAGCCAGTGGATAAAGAAGGGTGATGGATAAACATTTCTATGCACCCTTTACAGGAAAATTTTGTGAAAAGATCTCTATCCAGATTGCTTTGCTTCCTTGTCCCCCTTTTCTTTTAATATACCCATCTTCAGGATTATTAAAAAAAAAAGTTTTGGTGAAGATGCAGAGAAAGAGGAACTCTTACACCATCAGAGTTAGAATGTAAGATGGTACATCTGCTGTGAACAATAGCATAGAGGTTCCTCAAAAAATTAAAAATAGAACTACCATCAATGTCACTGCTGAGTGGATGAAAAAAGGAAAGGAAATCAGCATCTCAAAGAAATATCTGTACTTCCATATTCATTGTAGCATTATTTCTAGTAGTCAAGATATGAAATCAGCCTAAGTGTCCATCAAGGGATGAATCAGTAAAGAAAATACAAAATATATACTGAGTGAAATACTTTTTTTTTAAATGGAGGAAATCTATCATTTATGACAGCATATAGGAACCTGATAGACATTATGTTAAATGGAATAAGTCAGGCTCATTAATGAAAATACTACATTATCTCACTTACATGTGGAAACTAAAAAATTAAACTCATAGAAGCAGAATAAAATGGTCATTAACAGAATCTGGGACAGAAGAAGTGACTGGGATGATGTTAGTCAAGGACTATAAAATGTCAGCGAGACAGAAGGGTTAACTTCAGGAGATCTCTTATCATGGTGATCATAGTTAATAATGATGTACTGAATACTTGGAAAAGACTTAGAATGTTTTCACTGTGAATAGCATAAATATGTGAGGTAAGGCATATCGTATTTAGCTTGATTAATGAATTAATTTATTTCATAATTACACATATTGCGAAGTATGTTGTTTATCATAAGTACACATATTTTTATTGTTGAACAAATAAAAAATATACTTAGAAATTACCACTGATCTCCAGGTTTACAAATCCTCTTGTCAGCTCTCACTGAACTTCTTAGAAGTATTTGACCAAGTGTTTCACTTTAAAGCGATATTTTCACCTGACCCTTAGGACACGCACACTCTGAATTTTCCTTTTCCATCACTATGATTGGTTGCCGCTTCTCCATTGCTTTTGCTGTTTTCTTCACATCTTCCTGAGCTCCATACACTGGCCTTCTATAGAGTGAGTCACCGGCCCTCCGCTCGTCTCTCATCACTCAGGAGTCAGGCTGGTGATAGGAACCTTTCAGAGACTGAGGGCCCAAACTGCGACGCAAACCCTCTTACCCATTGCCAAGTGCCAAGAGCGCGATTAAACGTGAATACCCGACATTCCCCTGCTGGGGCGCTTGGCTTGAGTGCTGACAGAGAGGGCTCCACATGCGCGCTGCAGCACGCGTGCGACAGGTTCGCCACCTGTAAGACAGGAGCTCGCATTTTGCTCTATGGCTTTGAGATTAATATTGATGGTTCCCACATTTACAGGTCCGTTCTTAAACTTTACACACACCCATGAAGAAGTGTATTTAACTGCTTCCAATATATCTGGATTTGGTGTCTTATTGACATTGGAAAAATTATCATGTTATAAAAGGAAGTGTGGATATTCCCTACCCTCGTATGTGTGCTCCAGAGTGAATATAGGAACACCACACAAAAGGAAATCTTTCTATAAATTCTAGACATTTTTAGTAAATGAAATCTGATTAGGTCTAATTCTTTACTTTTTTATTGTGCCAGGGATCAAACTCAGGGTCTGATGCTTACTAAGCAAACAGTCTAACCACTAAGCTAAATCCCCAGCTGGTTGGGTCTGATTCTGGGTCTCACCCTTGACTCGTGTTTCCCTCACAGCTAGTTTGCTATTGATTTACATTCCCCTGAATTTAACAATTTCTCGTCATCTCCACCGATACCAATTTAGTAATTTATTGTGCCTCTCAATAAAAACCCAAACGCATCAGTGTATACTATCTACATGTATGTTTGTTAATCTGTAATTAAATATAATATATTTATAATGAAATAAATACGATTTTGCAATATTTTTAATTTCTTTAAAGTAGTACTGAAGTAGTGAACATTCTTTCTGACGATGAAAAAGGTTGTTTATATTTTTGTGATGATCATTTTATTGAAAAAGTTTTATTAGTTTTGAAAATCTTAGTTTATGAATTTGAGATGAGAACTAGATTTTGGCCTTTTCTTTCTTCCTTCTTTCCTTCCTTTTTCCTTCTCTCTCCCTTTCTTCCTTTCCTTTCTTTCCCCTTCCTTCCTTCCTTCCTTCTATTTTATTTGTTTCTTTTTTTTTGAGGCACAATCTCACTATGTTGTCTAGGCTGGTCTTAAACCTGTATTCTCCATCCACAGCCTCCCTAGTGCTGGGATTACAAGCATGTGCCACCACTCCCACCTTCAGAATTTAATTTTATTTTTAACAGCTCTCGTACTTCTGAAAATTATTGTTTACAGAAAGATTCATATTTTAAAATGGATTTAGACTGTGTTATTTCTATTTCGTTCCTTAGATTTATCAATTTATCCACTATCTGTGAGCTTTTTGCTGAAATCTGTATACTAAATATCAACCTTCCTTGCAAAATCAGTTATCCTTCAAAAATAATTAGAAGATCTTGCATCTTTGTATTTCAACACCAGATTCAAGGTAGACAAACTTAGAAACTTGTAAGCTGGTTGCACATTTTATTTTCACTATTTAAAATGGTACAAAGTAAGAAAAATTTTGGGACATATTTAACATAGTTTCTGTAACAAAAATGCATTAAATACAAATAATTTAAATAACCACTTCCAAAATGCTGTCTCCAAAGCACACATTTTTTAATTATTTATTTATTTTTTTTTTTGGTGCTGGGGCTCAAACTCAGGGCCTTGTGCTTAGTAGGTAAGTGCTCTACCACTTGAGCTAAATCCCCAAACCATGAAGCACACATTTCAAAGAAAGATATTACTTTTTTTATTATAATGTGAAAGACCAAATTAAGCCTTTTTCTTCATGTTTATTACATGAAAATGATCCAATCTAACACATTTGTCTTTTTTTTTTTAACCAAGAACATGTATTGGTACATTGTATACATAATGATCATAATCAACATGGTTATTTTGTACCTGTACATGATGTATCTCAGTTTCCCCCCTTCCCCTCCTCTCCCTTCCATGAACCCACACAGCTCTATTTGCAACAAGTTTATTTACATTTTTCCATTCTTTCCCTTTCATCTTACTTTCCTTTTAACCTTCCTTCTTTATCCCCCTTTTCCCTATCGAGTTCTCTTCTCCTTAGAATACCATCTTTATATATATAATATCTATTATACCCCTTTGTCTTTATTTACACTTATGGTTTCTCATATCAGAGAAACAATTTGATGTGTACTGATAAGTGTCTGATTTATTTCACTTACTATTGTATTCTCTTTTTTTTTAAATTTTAAACCAAGAACATGTATTGGTACAATGTACATATAATGGTTACATTCATCACATTTATTTTGTACCTGTACATGATGCATCTTGGTTCTCCCCCTCTTCCCCGCCCCTCCTCTCTATTCCCTTCATCCCTATTTACAGAAGGTTCATTCACATTTCTCCATGAATTCCCTTTCCTTTTTCTATCCCTTTTTTCCCTTCCTGCTTCTCCCCCCTCCTCCTCCAATGCTCCTCTCCTTTGAACATTATCTTCCTTTTATATTATATCTATTACACCTGTTCATCTTTTTTAACATCCATGGTTTCTCATATCAGAGAAACAATTCGATGTGTACTCATGAGTGTCTGATTTATTTCATTTAAAAGTATGTTCTCAAGGAACATCCATTTATATACAAATGACTCTAGTTTATCCTTTTTTATGGCAGTGTGGTACTCCATTGTGTAGAAAAACACATTTCCTTTAGCCATTCGTTGGTTGTTGGGCATTTAGGTTGTTTCCAAGACTTAGCTATTACAAATTGTGTTGCTATGAACATGGTGGTGCATA
>PVJO010035132.1:0-10210 GCA_004026905.1 Hystrix cristata | reverse complement strand
ACAAGGACGTATGCACCACCATGTTCATAGCAACACAATTTGTAATAGCTAAGTCTTGGAAACAACCTAAATGCCCAACAACCAACGAGTGGCTGAAGAAGATGTGGTTTTTCTACACAATGGAGTACTACACTGCCATAAAAAAGGATAAACTAGAGTCATTCATATATAAATGGATGTTTCTTGAGAACATACTCTTTAGTGAAATAAATCGGACACTCATGAGCACACATCGAATTGTTTCTCTGATATAAGAGACCATAACTGTAAATAAGGACAAAGAGGTGTAATAGATATTATATAAAGGGAGGATGGTGTGCAGAGGAGAGGAGTACTAGAAAGAAAGAAGGGGAAAAGCAGAAAGGCAACAGGGGAAAGAGAGGGGAATGGGAAAATATGGAAAATGATGAATGAACCTACTGTAAATAGGGAGGGAGGGAGCAGAGGGGAGGGGCGGGGGAGAGGGGGAGAACCAAGATGCACCATGTATAGGTACAGAATAAATGTAATGAATGTGACCAATGTATGTAGAATATACCAATACATGCTCTTGGTTTAAAATAAAAAAAAAATCAGTTTATCAGAGAGGAAGACCCTTCCATTCGTCCTAACATAGCATATTTCTCACTCCACGATTCACTGTGTCTTTGTTGTACTTTAATATTATTTACTGAACTTATGGAACTATGCATGCTCTTGCCTCATGTCTTCATAGGGTATATTTTTGCCTGCTCACTTGTTTTTCTACCTCGTGTAATTTCCATGAAGGCAGAGACATCTTCCTGTGCATCCAGAGGTCCACGGAGTGCCCAGCATATAGTAAATGTTGAATCAATAGTGAATGAAAGGGCTGGAGATTTAGCTCAGTGATTAGAGTGCTTGCCTTGCAAGCACAAGGACCTGAGTTCGATCCCCGGCACCACACACACACAAAAAAAAATAGTGAATGAAAGAGTGCGGCATCCTCCTTGGGCTCTTTTCTCAGTGGCACTAACAGCAGAGAGAAAGCAAGAGAAAAGACACCCATGTCCTTAAAGTAGGTGTTACACTTAATGTGGATCAATTTAGTAAATTCCATAGCATTAGTGTCTATTATATTCTGCATCACTAACCATTTATAATTCTTGGATTCTTTTCTAAATCTTACAAACTCCCCTTCTCTTTTTCCTGATCTTTACCATTAGAGGCATTTTATGAAGAAAGAATTTGAAGCACTTCTAACTATCCAGTCCAAAGAACCACGATCTTTATTTCCTTAATGCATGATTTTAATGATGTCAGGTGATCCATCCCTGTATTTTTCATCTCTCTCTTTCCCAAGTGTTTCCTGTCAGTTCTCTGAAACGGTCCTCCCGCCGCCCAGTGCTCTGGCCAATGGGTTCATTTGCCATTATGACAAGGTCAGTTTGAGCAGCAGCCCGGTAGTTTCCCTCTTCCAGTGTTGTCACAAGATACAAAGCCAAATTAAAAAGAGAAGAAGTCACTTTGTTCTGAAAGTTAATATAAAAGCTAAAATTCTGGGAAAAAGGATAGTGCAGTTGCCTAGCTCAGTATCTGTATCATGGACGTGCTCTAGTCATAGCACCCATTTCCAGGATTATGGCTTGTATCATGTGCTCATGTGCTCATAGGTGGGGCTTTTCCAACCTGGCTGGATCATGGGTGTCTGATGCTGGGATTAAGGGTAGTGGCACTAAATTAGACCACTGATTGGAATTACCACAGTTCTGGGTGTGGATAATGGGAAGGCCCACCCTCGATGTGGGTGGTACCATCTATAGGATTGTAGCCTGGATGAGAGAAAAGAAGGATCACTTTTAGATGCTTCCTGCCTACCCTGCTATGGACTGTTTCTCCTCTGTGATGCCCCTCTGCCATGTCACCCTACCTTGGAGCCAGTGGACTATGGACTGAAACCTTGACAAACTGTGAGCTAAAATAAACCTTTCTTCCTTTAACTTGTGGGTGTTGGTTGGGTACTGTATCCCAGCAATGAGAAACTATCTAAGGCATACACTAAGACATTTCAGGAGGATATTAGTTAGCATATAGTTTCAGAAGCTTTTGACAAAAATCCAAACAGCAGTGGCTGACCCATGATAGAAGTTATTTCAGTTTTCCTAAAGGTCTAAGGCACTGTGGCAAGTGGATCTCTCAGGAACTCTGGGTCACTTCATTCAGTGGCTCCTGCAACTACAGGCTTTTTTGTTTATAACGCCTTTGATTACACAATGCTCCTCCATCCTTCCAGACAGCAAGGAAGGCTGCTTTGACTCATGGCTCAAGGGCGAGAGAGGGCATAGAGGGGACGAAACACCAGGGTGACTCCACTTTACAGCCCCAGACAACTGATCAAGTCCACTCAAAGCAAGAGCTCAGTTCGTAGAGATAGACATTAACATTTCATGAAGACTCCACTCCATGACTCAAATCACCCCTGAGACCCCAACACTGCCCTTTTGAAGAATTAAGGTTCCAATACACGAAAATTTCAGGGACACACCCAAATCAGATCATACATCTCACACACATTCAGGAAAGGGCCTGGATAAGGAAGTTTATTCCAGCACTTTTTGTTGTAGTTCAGAGCTAGATGTAATCAGGGAAACCCCTTAGTTAGAGAACAGAGAAGTATA
This sequence comes from Hystrix cristata, assembly GCA_004026905.1. Lineage (NCBI taxonomy): Eukaryota > Metazoa > Chordata > Mammalia > Rodentia > Hystricidae > Hystrix > Hystrix cristata. The sequence goes on along the minus strand of PVJO010035132.1, from coordinate 7,574 downwards.
ATATGATAAAGGTACAGAATGTAACTGTAGGCTGTCCCAAGTAGTTTTAGACTAGATCTACACAGAACAACACACACAGTGTTGTTCACTTAGCTCAGTGTGAACAAAGTAAGAAACAGTATGCTATCCAGGGCCCAGTATGATTTATGTATGTTTAAAATTAGTGCACGTAAAATAATAATGCATTCTAAAGAATAGTATATATGTCAAGCATGTAAGACTGATGTTCTATGGTGACGATGAGGACCCTGGGAATGAAGATTAGAAACAGAAGGAAATTAACCGATCAATAACAAAGTGGATAGGTAGATCAGTGATAACGATGGGCCACAACACCAGACATAGATTTGCCTTTTGCAAAATTGTACCTGTGTGCATGCATCCTGAAATCTTTCATATCCAATTACCCTGTAAGTCCGCAGTCAAAAATATGTTCTAAGGAAATAACTCAAAACAAAGAAAAGAGTGTTTACTCAAAGATATTCATTGCAATGTGGTTTTCAATATTAAACAGTGTAAACAAAACAAATATTTAATAATGACAATTATTAAAGAAACCACGGTGTGTCTGTTAGCATAATACATTGCTGCCATTAAATTCGTGTTTAAGCGGAGTTTTTATTGATGCTAATAGCATATTAATAAGTGAAATGTACTATATGAAATTGTATTTGTGTGAGCACAATTGAAATTGAGGCATGCTTTGAAACATTATTAGAGAAAAATACACATATGTGAATAGTGGTTTTATAATTGTGGTAGAACGCTAGACATTTTTTCTTTCTTCCTGTATTTTCAAATGTGATATAATGAATAGTTATTACTTTCAGAAATGTAAGACAAATTATACCGAGGAAAGAAAGCATTGCTTCCAGTTGAAATGCAAATATCCCAAGAAGTACGACAGATTATGAGCGGTTAGTACTTTTCCTGTGCGGAAGGAGACAGAATGAATTACAAAGGCACCCGAAGACCTGGGCTGGAGAACAAGCAGGGGTGCTGGTCTCTTTAAATAACAGGGTGTGAGACTGGATGCTTTGACTGAGCCCCTGAGACAAAGTAGAGATGGAACATTATTATGGTTTAGGTCTAGAATGTGCCCCCAAAGCCCCGCATGTTGGAGGTGGGGGTTTTGGAAGTGACTGGCTCATGGGCTCCCCTCCTTGGTGGATTCATTCTTTGATGCATTCATAGCTGAGTGTGCTATTAGGAGCAGGGGCTTCTGGGAAGACGAGGTCACTGAGGACTTGGCTTTGGATGTACGCCTCTCTCCCACCCTTCTCCTCGGGCTCTCTGCTTTGTGACCTGAGCAGCTTTCCTCTGCCCTGTCCTTCCACCGTGCTGTTTATGCCTTGGAGCCGGCCGACCATGGACTGAGAACCAAAATAAACCTGTCCTCCTACACGAGTTGTGAGTGTGGGGTATTGTGTCCAAACAACCAGGAAGTGACTCCATATTGAGAAGTAGGAAGAGCCGCAGTAGAATAGCAGAGAACTTGGTCAGGTGACTCTCAGACCGTTATCTTAGTCTATTGGAGCTGCTATAAAAAATAATATAAACTAAGTAGCTTATAAACAACATAATTTCTCACAGTGGAATACGGACGTCATACAGTCTGTTTGGGCCGCTACTATGAATACCATAAAATGGACAGCTTATTCACATCAGAAATTTATTTCTTGCAGTTCTGGACTACAGAAGTCTGAGGCCAGGGTTCCAGTGTGGTATATGGTGAGGACCCTACTCCAGGTTGTGGATTGATTTTGTTGTTGTGTCCTCACATGGAACAGAGCAGGTAGAATAAGAAATCGCTCTTTCTAGTGTCTTCTGTAGGGCACTAATCCATTATGTAATGGCTTTACCTCATGGCCCAGTTATCTCCCAAAGTCCCCATTTCCTAATACCATCACATTGTGGGTCAGGATGTCAAAAAATGAATCTGCCAAAGGGTGCAAACATGAAGTCCACGTCAAGTAGTTTATTTTAAGAAATATCCATTTTCATCATCATACGGCGTATTTGAAAATCTGCTAAACGAGATAAAAAATGAGTCAGACAAATTTCACTCTCCCCAAAGATTTACCACCTAGGAGGAGACAAAGCAAACACATTCAAGAATTAGCGAGCCTGCAGTCTCAATGGTAAAAGAAAATTACTTAGTATTTTGATTTAATTCAGCTCATTTCCAGTGATTGCCTTTTACATACAAAGCACTGTAGGTGAACAATTATATAGACATTTAATTTAACTTTGTCCTGACCCTAGGAGTGAGGGTTTATGATTTCCTGTTCAAAAATGAAGGGATGGAGGCCAAATGCAGTGATTTGTCCTAGATCACACAGCCAGAAAGCAGTGAGTTGGTTTTGTAGCCATGTGGTTGGCCGAATCCAGTGTTCTTTCTGTTATCGCCTACTTCACCATATTTACTGAGTTTTATTTGCTTGGGTCTATTTTGATCTTGGCTCATAGGCATAGCTAATCTCATTCAGAAACGGCAATGCCATGTGTTGAGTCATAAGATATCCTTTCCTGAGGCAACCACTCTGAATAAACACTGATTCACTGCACTATCTCATGGGACTGCTCTCTTCGCCAAGCTAAAAGGGCCTCTTTATGCGTACTAGTCCTTCAGCCAGACCCACACAGCCCTGACTCAGGTCTCTACCTTGCTCTTAGGGCTGGCTGGTCACTAAACAGACATTATTTGGCACAACTACTGCATGTTGTTGCTAGAAAAATTAAACCAAAATCACGTACATTTTATATCCAGAATTTTTGAAGTCTTATAAGAAATCAAAATCGTAGTTTACACTGATTTTTTTCCTGTTCTGTTTATGCTTGAAAGACATTTTCCCAGGACAGCACGCAGAGCATAAACTTCACTGAGCAAAATTGCAAAGACCCCTCAGAACTACTTTGGAGCCTGGTAAGAGACACGGTCTTCTTGCATATTATCAAAGGTACGTCTCTGTTTTCCAGGTTCAGGAGATAAAACGAAAGGATTTCAAAACTGAAGTTTGTTTCTATTTTAACGTTTAGAAAGGGACTTGAGAAGTTCATTCCCAAAGACTGAAAACAGAGTCAGTCGATTAAAGTATATATCATACAGTCAGTCTACAGTTTGGCTGGGTTTGTGGATTTTAGTTTTTGTTTGATACTTTGCAGTACTGGGGATCGAACACAAGGCCTTTTGCACCAAACTACATTCCCAACCCTTTTTTTTATTTTTTAAATTTGAGACAGAATCTCACTAAGTTGCCAAGTTGCCCAGACTGGGCTTGAATTTGGGGTCCTCCTGCCTCAGCTTCCCAGAATGCCAGGACTATCAGTGTGCACTACCACGTTTGGCTAGGTTTGTGTTTTTGAATATCCTAATCTACTTCTTTCTGGTACTGGACTTTGAAAACTAAGGTTTCCTTTTGCTCATAAACTGCTACTGAAGGCGAGGCACTCAACTTCCAACACGTTAACTACAAAAGTAAGTGGTTTTTCCCTGGGAGAAAAGGAGATATTTGATCATTTCAAGAATATCTTATGGAAGACAGAGAAATACGATGGGCTCGCATGAGAATCTCTTTAACTCGAGTGCTGGTTTTATTAGACACAAGGCACGGTCTTGAGCCAGGTGTTTGCCCCTGCCACCCCTCCCCATGCCCACTGCATTCTAAGAACAGCAGGACCTGACTGGTACAAGGTTGACTGTAAACTGATTCTGTTCAAACTGAGCACATGTACCTTCAGATGTAAACTGATTCCGTTCAAACTACGCACCACTAAGAAAATGCCAATAGTTCGACTCCTGATGATGTGAACTTAGTTGCCTTATGAAATTATTTCATCATTATAAACAAACATATTATTCTAGACGCCGGTGTAGGGAATGCAAGAGTTTTCAAAGGAAGCAAATTCACCCTGGCCCTGTAAGTTTGAATTAAAAAAATGATACTAGTATTTGTTATTTAAAATTAGCCTGATGGATGGATTTTTCCTGTAAGCATCCCATATTAAATTCTAAATCTAACCCTATTGGAAAAATAGAACAACAACATCAGCAATACTCCTGGAGGACTCTTGTCAATTTGACAGATTTGACAGGCAGACAAATTTAATTTATTAAAATATTCTGTCTAGCGTTTTTTAAAAGACAAGGGGTTTTTACACTGCAAATGGACTGTTTTCACAGCCTTATTAAAATAAATGCATAAAGTCAGCTGTTTTTCTTTGGGAATCATTAACATGAGAGGTAACATTTAAAGAATTGCTATCCGGGCACTGATGCTTATATATCTGAAAACTCTGGCAAAGTTTCCTATCTTTGCATTTAGTCTAGAATTTCTCCTTCTTAAAGCAAATGGGAATTCTTTCCAAGAAGGAACTCTGCTTGTATGATATGCTGGATATCACAGACTTATTTACTATAGCCAGTAGAGGTATTTGAATAGCCAGTGCTTAATATCAAAGGCCACTGTCACCACATGAGCCAGTTCAGTTTCTAGGGACAATAAGTTTGGCCTTGGTTCTCTTCAAAGTGATTTCATTATTTGGACTGAAGGAATCCTGTCAAAGTTGACACATCTCTTATTTTTTTTTTTCCAAAAGGCCATTTTAAAATTAAACAATAGCCTTTAAAATGGAAATTTTTGCATAGGCTGTAGGTCAGTATTGTTTCTTAGAAGTGTCAGTTCTCTTAGCAATTTCTTCTCTCAACTACTGATTCTACTTTGGTTTAAGAGCTTTGTTCCTTGAAATATTTGGCACGCTTCATCTGACCATTAGAGAACTTGCTCCAATCCTTTGGACTCAGTCAAAAAGAACTCTATTGATCAATTAAAAATACTTCTACAGAAATATGGCAGGATATGAACTGATTGGTAAATTAAATGCTACTAACATGCTAATCTTGGCAATTCAACAACAAAAGGGTTTTGTTTCTATACGTCTAATTCTACACATCTTTTAAGACTGAATTCTAAAACCCTAAAAATAGTGCTGTACATAATGACAAATATATTCTACTTAAATAACAGTGAACAAATATTTATTTATATGCATAGCTATTAAAGAATGTACAACCAAACGTATAACTGTTTTAGAAATATTATTATAATCCCCCATGCAGGTTTGATTTCTTAAAGCTGATATATAGTTTGAGATGCTACTTCTTTAGACCTCAGAAAAATCATAACTGTTTTAAAATTTATAACTTGGCTGGGCTTCATGGCACATGTTTATAATCCAAACATTCTGGGAGGCTGAGGCAGGAGGATCACAAGTTTGTGCCCAATCTGAGCAACTTAGTGACTTAGCAAACCTTGTCTCAGAATAAAAAATAAGAAAAGGCTGGAGATGTAGTTTGGTGCAAGGCCCTGAGTTCAATCCCCTGTAACACATGCACGAGTCCAGGCTGCAGTGGGTTAGAGATAACACTGCACCTGTGTCCTTCACCAAATCTTGTTCTTGAAAGCTAAACTATGCTTTCTGTCCACAGGGCCTAAAATGAAGGCTTGCAACAGGGACCCAACATGTGCTAAAGGAGTTGGTCTGTGATGAGAACATTAGTTTAAACATAGCTCTCCCTGTTCTCGTGGTAGGATAGTTTCTCTTGAATTAAATTAACTAAACTGAGTCATATTAGCTTTGGTTGAGCATCTAATACGGACCCAAGACTCACTACTAATGAACCTAAGATCAAAATGCCAAGATTTCTGCTTCAAGATTAAAACCTATTTCAGAAGGCAATCAGGTTCCCATTAACTGAAATAAATCGTGTTGGACATAGTTTAGGGGCTGAAAATCAGAATATTAAATGGAGGGAGGGAACATTAAATGTACGGGTAAAGTGTTCCATGAGCCGAGTGAGAAAGAATCCATCTGGCTTCTCACTGCTGTTGGGGTGAGTGCTACAGAAAGAGAAGTGTCACCCCTAGATCAGCCAGGAAGTGATCCCGGTCCTTTAAGAAGACTCAGGATAAGAGGGATTTTGACACGCAGCCAGTGTCCAAGTTCTAGCGGGATGAGACAGCTTTGGTGAAGGGATACAGTGATAACACTGTGGTGGAAGGTAAGGTCCAGAACAGACAGGTATCGTTCCGAGTCACCCTGATGGGTTGGAAGGTGAAAGTTCAGAGCTCTGGGGTGGGGGCTGTGGGAGGGGAAGTAGTTCAAACCGAAGCAGAGTGCGTGCCTGCCGAGGAGCCTGGATTTTATCCAGTAAGTTATGAAGAGCATTAAGGAACTAACAGAAGCAGAACAGATTTGGTTTAGATCACTTATTTTGTTGGTCTGTAGAGGTTGGAGTAACTCGCGGTGCTCTTGTTTTCTGGTGTAGATCGTGTCTCATAAAATTATACACAAATAAAGCAAAGGCACACAAGGGGCCTTGATTTCTGAAATCAGAACGGCAAGGCTGTGCAGTGAAAAATCGTCCCCGCTGTCTCTCTGGAAATTGCTCTCTGGGTAAAAGCAATGTTTCTCCAGAATTCCTGTCTACCTAGATTTTTAATCCCAAGTTAGTAACCATAGTCCATTCTAAATGACTCCTTTCTTCAGTTTTGATACTTCTTTTGCCCAGCTGGATATTAGGACAGAAAATTCTAAATTAAAATGGCTCTTCTTATGTGTCAACAACCATAACCACAACCAAAAACAGACTGAACTCTGTGACATGCCCAGGGGTGCGAAGAGAATAATACCTCCCTAGGAAAATGGGGAGCGCTCCTCCAGAGTCCCGGGGAATATCAAATATAAAATCATATATACTTTATAAGACAAGAATCTCGTTACATTTCAAGTGCTCCGTTGCATTTCAAATTATTCTACCTGTCAAACAGCCTAGAGGCCCAAATGCCACCAGTCCAGGAGGCTGCTTTTCCCCAGCGCCTCCTGCTGGAATGTCAGGCAAGCTGAGTTTGGTTTTTTCCTTTCTCATGTGCGATCTAGGTGTATCGCTTAAATGGTAAGATTGAGAGAAATTTAACTTTCCAGAAGGTGAGCAAGACTCTTTCCTCACTGACCGAACATCTCTGGAAGTCTTGGGCCCACTGACTAAAGTGGCCCATGTGGGCAACGTCTTGTCCCACATTTACTCCTTGCAAGTCATTTCTCAGTTGCCTTATAAATTTGCAACTCTTAAAGTTATCACATTAAGATGGAAATTAAATCACGAAGAAGAGAAAAATTTGTATTCCCAACTGTGATGAAGAGTTCACTCATGGAGAAATGTATGTACCAGTATAGCCGGGACAGAGAAACCATTTAAACTATCTGTGGTCAATATCCTATCATGATTAGTATAATTCCTCATCATTCCAGTTTAGTTTTTAATCAGAAACTATTTTCTACTGTATGCTTCTTAGAGAGAATCACATAGAAGCTGATAAACACTTTGAGGTGATTGTGACCATGTATAGTTCATTGAGGAACAAGTTCTTCCCCATCCCCGGCTCTTCTCCCACTTATTCAATAGCTGAGCACTGCCGAGTTGCAGCTGAAAAAATAAGTAGGTTCTAGAGTCTTCCTCAGACCAACAGATGGGGGAAAGACAGACATACACCTTTGCTATAGTAAATGGTAGA
>PVJO010035131.1:0-10212 GCA_004026905.1 Hystrix cristata | reverse complement strand
CCCCGCCCCTCCCCTCTGTTCCCTCCCTCCCTAATTAGAGCAGGTTTATTCTTAATTTTCCATATTTTCCCTTTCCCTTTTCTTTCCTTTGTTGCCTTTCTGCTTTTCCCCTTCTTTCTTTCTAGTACTCCTCTCCTTTGTATATTATCTTCCTTTTATATAATATCTATTACACTTCTTTGTCCTTATTTACAGTTATAGTTTCTCATATCAGAGAGACAATTCGATGTGTATTCATGAATGTCTGATTTATTTCACTTAAAAGTATGTTCTCAAGAAACATCCATTTATATATGAATGACTCTAGTTTGTCAGTAAATGTAAGGGCTCTCATAAAGAAAAAGGGGCAAGAAGGAAAAGAAAATCTGGATTCTGAGTATTACGTCCCTAAGTACAGTAGGTGGAAGACTCAGGAATGTTGTTACCATGGCTGCTGTCTTATCCAAGCTCAGGCCATCTCAGGGAGACAGACGGGAGCCTGATCCAAATAACTGGGTGGAAATCTGCCCAGTGAAACCACACCAATGGAATCAAGGCTGTAACAGCGAAACAAGGAAGAAAATCAAGTCCCAGAAACCAGAGCACTGGTTCTATTTTAAATCAGCTGCAAGAAAGATCTACAAAATGATATGGACAAGTCTTTCACAAAACTCTGCATTTATTCACATGAGTTACGGGATAGTAGAGGGCTTCTCGATAGTGTTATTTTCTGAAGCCTTATGCAGGTCTGTGGGAGCTTTTAGAGTCTCAGAGCACCTGTCAAATTTGCTTGTTCTCCTCCCCAGAATCTTCGGATTCCCCAGTAGTAGCCTTTGCTGCCAGGTGCTCATCTTCAAGGATCTGTCAGTTGGTCCTTAGCCTTAAAAACATCTGTATGCATATTTGATAGACAAACCAATTTGCATTAAAAGTGAGAATGACTGATTCTAAAAAATACGGTTTGTATACGTTTAAGCATCAACCAACATGAACGAGGATAGCACTATTATTTTACCATCAATCTTACCAATTCTGACACGGGCATGCAATGATCATCTCAATTTGAGAGCTTAAATTAACAAAATTTTAAAAAGAATCAAATTAGCAGATATCACCTGAGAGCACAGTATAAACAATTTTAATCAAATAGCAATATAATCTATAGCTCTTAAAATGTTACCACTTTATGATCTACTTTATTTGAATTGATAAAGCACTTAGAAACGTAAAGTGAAAATCATATTTAAAAAACCAAATTGCATTAATACATAAATAAGAAATGCTCAGTTAACTATATAACCCAATAATAAGTTCAAGTTGACATGAACAAAGTATCAAAATTTCAAATTCTATAATAAATGGATAACAGTCAAAGAAAATTGTTTCTTTGTGAATGCATATTTTGAAGAAAATGTTCATGATTAAGTAACCAGTTAGATTTACTTGGGGATGTAGCTAGACTACCACCCTAATCAACACTGTCAATACATTAACGAGCTGACACGAAGTTTTGATGTGACGATTATTTTGCTAAAAGAATTATTTAGAGGTGTCTTTAAAAATTAAATTAAATACCATCTATATACATGTAGTGGTTTTGTGGTCCACTTTGTGACTATCACTTTTGTATATAGATTCTGTCATTGCACAAATTCTCATAAGGCCAAATTTAGGCAGTATTTAAGTTTGTAAGGCCTCAATCAAAATATGTGCTCAATAACTCCCTGATAGTTGAATCACTTAAGAGGTACTGTATGTTGAAAGTTTGATTTTATTAAGACCTTCTTGGCACTAGGGCCTGGGGGGGTGGTAGTTTCCCTCTCAGCTGGAGAGGGCTCAGCTAACTTTAAGTTGTTCATATTTCAAAGAGGTCTGAAAAGTACATTCGACTTTATGTTTAGGATAATGAATCAGATAGTCGAGAAGCAACTGCTGTTTCTTCAATTTGTGTCCCCCAAATTAGAGAATAAGTGAGATATCTCAAAACAGTAGCAATTACTCTTTTTTAAGCCTGAAATTCTGGAAAAACATTATTCAAATGGTCTGGACACAGATTCCCAAAAGGACTGTGGCAGTCCCAAGACATATCCACACCAATCTTCCCTGTTGCCCTTTAAAGTGTTCCCTAAATTTCCTGCCTTAAAATGTGGTGAGACCACCAACATTGGGATTACAGAATTAAAATATTCATAACCCACATTTAAAGATTCGGATGGAAAATATTTACTTGAAAGCTTGTCAGAACAAAACATTAAGAAAATAAAAGCAATTCATGCTGTAAGAAATTATTATATCTGTGGATAATTAAGACTTTTGGCTAAATGACCACTTACTATCTAATGTAAAGGTTAAAAAAAAATTATATACTCCTCTTTGCCCCAAAGAAATGCGTAAATGAGCAACACGAGAAAAAGACTAGTATTTGAGAACTGTCTAGTCTTGGTGCTCTATTTCTCTCACACTGCAGAAAGGGACATGAGCTGTGCTCATTTGCTGCACATGTGGCGTTTCTGCACCATTATGGTGCTGCACTGCAGGGGTCTTCTCAAGGAGACTCAGAAATAAAGAGACCACCTGGATCCATCCTAGATCACATGAAGAAGAAAGATTTAAGACTAAAAAAAAAAAAAGGATTTAAAAAAAAAAACATGCTGGCTACCCTCAATGGGGACATAAGCATAATCATTACATCAGACTAGTAAAATGTGTACACAAAAACTGGCACATTACATATCTTTGGTGCCCATTTGAATGTTTAGATTTAAAATGAAAAATTATATGAAGGATGTTGCTGTAGCCATAAAGTGTCTCTACCTGGACATGCCAATGTGACATAGTCCACACCATCAGGCTCCACAACCCAACTTCAAGACTAGATAAGAGAAATTCAGTCCTACTATGGGAAATAGAAACAAACTTGAAATAAACAAAACAAAACTCCTTCAGATTCATAATTGCCAGGAGAAGCCTGTGTATTTCCTAGACTTTAAAACTACAGCTTGTTGATTTTTCAAAAACCATTACTATAAGGATAGCTATAGAACAGTGAAGAATATCCATTGCAAATTTTCTCACAACGACTTCATGTTTGGCAATAAAGCGAAACAATAAATTTAACAGCGCATAGCAACACTTTTAGACTCCATGAAGCAAACAACCACTTCCTAAACTAGTTTGGATATTTTGGATTGCAACTTGACATAAAAATAACTAAATTAAAACGGGGAAACTCAAGTTACCATTTTTTGTTCTTTTACCTTTAGCAACATTTTAAATATTGAAAATGCCTCATTCATTTCAAGACAACCACCAGAATCCTAAACCTTCTGTAATAGTACAAGACTATACACTGGAAGTCAAACTTACTCTGGCCATAAGTATATAACTGCCAATCCTACAGCCCAAAGAAGTCAATGACATTTCGATGAGAATGAACTAACTCATTGTAGAGTTTACAGGCAAGCCTCAAAAGGTAATTTATCAGGGGAGAACAACAAATAATGAACTGAACAGAGACCTAAAATGAAACAAGTCTGGGGCGGTGGGATCCATGAGAAGACTAAATACCTAAGTACCCAGGCTACGCTAGCCAGCCCGCCTGGCACTGGAGGCCCTCAGGTCAGAGGGGCATTAGGCGGAAACAAGCACTAATGCGCTTAGATATCTTGGCCCTGCACACCACACTGCCTATCCTTTTCCGTGAGAGGAGTGGCTGACCTGGTGAGACTTTAATTGTGTGTATATCTACAGGAATGCTGTCCCTCACAGCAGCCAGGCAGACTATTTCTGCATAGCTCTGCTATTTCAAAGCTCTTCCATGAACAGCTGTGGTTCTCCAGTTTTCCTCCCATGCTACTCAAAAAGTAACTTGGTCTTAAAGGACAATCAAGTGAACAATGTAATAATTATGGATGCAATTGAAGTATTTCAGATGCATTGTATTGTGCCAAATTTCAAGACCACTGCTAAGGAAAACAAAAACAAAAACAAAACAAAACCCACAAGAACTGTGGTAGAGGAGTCTCCACATGGTTAGTTCTCACGACCCCTTCTTAATGCCATAGATGTACGCTACCCATTACAGTACCCATGAGCCCCAGTGGCTGCTTGAGCACTTGCGACGTGGCTAGTGCAAACCGAGATGTGCTGTAAGTGTAAAATACACAACAGACTGCAAAGAGGGTGAAAAACAGAGAATACAAGATATCTAATGCTTCTTACCTGTGTCTTTTTACCTGTTAATGTGGGTACTAGAAAATTAAACATGTTAGGATTATGTTATGTTTCTACTGGGCAAAACTTCTGTAGACTTTTTTTTAATGGCACAGAGGAATCAAATCCAGGGGCACTCTACCACTAAACTACCACCCCAGGCCTGATTTATGTATGTATGTAGCTATCTATTTATTTTATTTTGAGACAGGGTCTTGTTAGGTTGCCCAGGCAAAATGAAACAAAAATAAAAATGTCAAAGGAGAAAACACTTGAAATACATTGTATGATTGTTGATTATATGTATGCTACTTAGTCTAAGGGAAAAACATTTGAAATTTGAAATATACCATGTGATTCTTGACTACATGTGTGCTACTTAGCATAAACCCAAAGATTATATAAGACCTACAACTTACTGGACATTAAAAATAGTTATACAGGGAGCTGGGAGTGTAGTTCACTGGTATAACACTTGTCCTAGCATGCAGGGCCTGGGTTCTATTCCCAGCACTGCCAAAAAAAAAAAAAAAAAACCTATACCAATACAGAGCTGCTTGTGTTGCACTAAATTCTTCAGGTCAGACAGTCTCAGTGGCAAGCAAAGGAGGTACTCCTGATACCTCTCTAAATATAATGCCCCTCTCCCTGCGCTAACCCTGCATTCCACGAGGAGGCCGGTGGTCTAGGAAAACAGGATAAGCAGCAGTGGGGTGTATAATTTGTGAAGAAAGAGTCAAGCGAATCAGAGACAAGGATCTCAGCAAAGCACGGCAGTGGGGGCAGAGAAGCTGAAGACTGACGCCCCAAGGAGCTGTAAGATCTCCCGCGCCAGAAGAGCCATGGATAGCATTCGGTGTCTTGCTGGGGCTGAGGCCTCTGTACAATCCCTTGGGACTCTGCAGTGACAGTCCTGCCCTGATTCGGATAGATCTTGCTCCGGGCTTCAATGCCCAATGACAGATGCATTGCCTTCAAAGCAGAGACTAGGCCGGTTATAATTTTTGAGTTTCCGAAATTGTTTGCCAAGTGTCTGTAATATATTTGTGTTCAAATAAATCTGTAAACAAATTGGCCTCTGGTCAAAATTGGAAATCTCACAGTAGGAATTCATATTATCAACTCTGGGCCAGTATTAAGCTGCATGACTGATTTCTAAAATAAATAGAAAGCAATTTCTCCTTACAGATGTCAGTTTTTAGATATACCCCATATGTCAGTTTTATAAAACAAACCTAAATATACCCTAGTGAATGGAGTTCCTTTTAATGATGATAGCATCAAGTTCCCCCAACGCAAACAGTAAATGTGAGAACTAAGTCAATAAACTGATAGATACAAATGCCTGAAACAATTCAGCTTTCTGAATGCATCAAGAAATGATCAAGAAGGCAGAGGTGTTAAACACCTCCTTGTTATTTGACAGCTGAATATAAAGTAAGTTTTGACATTTAGCTCTACTACTGACCTGAGAGAAAACACAGTAGAATAAGGCAGACAGTCCAAGTTTGTACACAGAGATTTTATTTCTGTTAATTAAGTCAAATGCATGACTATCATCTGTAAGCCTCCACAAATGGGCACTAAGCACCCAGCCACACCACCCATAAGAAAAGACTCTTCCCTGTTCAGTAAATGACGACTGGAGTTTTTGTTTTTTAAACAGAATTGCTACCGTAAGTGCTTCCAAGATGAAAAGCCCACGCCTAGCACAGTCCCTCTGAAGCTATATTCACAGTCACACATGGGTCCTTACTCATAGATGTAACCAAGATCACTCAAAGTCATTTGTGGACCTGGCCTGGGACCTGCAGGACACTCCTGGAAGTCCATTTACTAATTCGGCCCCTATGTCCTAGGGTGCGTATTGAGGGGAGATATCAGAAGAGGACTTGCTATTAATGTCGTTGGACCCCTGTTTCTGGACATCACTCAGGCAGAGGGGACAGGATTGAGACCCCCGATGAGGAAACCCTGTCCCGGACAGTAGGAAAGTTCACCTTCAGCCAAGAGAGGTCAGAGTAGCAGCTCAGTGCAAGCCACTCTGGAGCTGGATAGGCTTGTTTCCCTCAAGGCTCTGAGCAGAGTCTCAGAAAGAGCTGTCCGACTTCTATCGCAGCCTGCAGAGGACTTAGCAGAGGTTGGGTGGAAAGCGCTGCCCTCTAGAGGAGACATACATTATTACTGGTTTAGGATCTATATTCTGTGCCATCTTATATCACAGTGCTAGTGTTTTGGATATGGTTTTAGTTTGTCTCCCAAAGTTTCATGAGCTGGAAGTTTGGTCCCCAGTGCTACGGTACTGAAAGGTAGTAGATCCTTGAGAGGTGTGGCCTAGTGGAAAGTGATTAGGTCGTGGCGATGTCAATTTCAGAAGGGATTAATGTCATTCTCACAGGACCAGGTTGGTTCCTATGAGAGCGGGTTATTATAAAAGAGTGAACCTGGTCCTTCTCTGATCTCTATCTTCTTCTATGATCATCTGAGTTCTTTTACATGTGCTGTTTGTCTCTTCTTCATGCATTCTTGCCATGGTGCCATCAGCCATGTTGTAACAATTTCAAGGCCCTGATCAGAGGTCAAACAGATGGAGCTCCATGGTCTTGGACTTACAGGCTCCAAAATGGTGAGCTAAATAAAACTCTTTTCTTTATAAGGTACTCAACCTTGGGTATTTTGGTATAGCAACACAAAATGGACAAAGGTATTTGCCCTAGGGGCAAAATCCACTCAATTTGATAGTCTCTTAAAAATAAAAGAATTTTGGGCTGGGGATTTAGCTCAGTGATTAGAGTGCTTGCCTTGCAAGCACAAGGGCCTGAGTTCAATCCCCGGTACCACAAAAAAAAAAAAAAAAATAAAAATAAAAGAATTTTTTCCCCAAGAGATCTAAGGCTGGAGTCATTGTAGCACTGGAAGGGCTCTGAGACAACTATACAGACTTTACTCAGTAATCTGGCCCCAATATCCCTCAGTGTGGGAGTTAGCTAGCTGTCAGCTGATCTGTGCTAGAAAAGAGAGCTGGACAGGTACGTGCGTGCATATCTACCCCTAGATCTCGAATTCATCATTTAGAAAATGTTTTAAAAAGCATTACCTCACTGTAATTGAACAATCTGAAAAGTGTCAACATCTCCATTTATGTATGAGGAAACTAAGGCCAAAAGGTTAAGTGAATCACTTTCCTCTGAGAGGGCTCATACTGTCTTACCTCTCAATCCATCAGAAGCCTATTACACCAGCTTTACTCACTTGCTCATCCCTTGACATAAACTTTTCTAGTCTATTTATAATTTCTCTCCTTATCCACTGTCCTAAAAAGTGGTAGACTGCAAAAATGGTTCTAATTCTCCACCCCTCCTTACTCACATTCATGTCATTTGCCATATAACTTTGAGATGTACTCTGAGCTTAGCTATGTGACTTGCTTGGATCAACAAGATATTAGCAAATGTGACCCAAGCAGATGTTTGAAAAGCAATTGAGCAACTGTACTTGTTCTCGACCTTGCCTCCATCTTTACTTGGATAATGCTATTCCCAGGCTAGTCCATGAGTCCTGAGTGGTGGATGAGATACATACAGAGTAGAGTCAAGTTTCTCCAGCCAAGGCCAGTAGAGACTGACTAACAGCTAGCTAACCACCAGACATGTTAGTAAACCCAATCGAGATAATCAGAACTACCTGGGTAACTTCTACCTGACCCTAGGAGCAAGTACAATAAACCCTGTTTATGCTCCCAAGGTTTGACATTGGATTTCTGTACAGCATTAATGTGGCAAAGGATGACTGGTACACACTGCAGCCCTCTTTCCAAAGTCACACCACCGTAACTCAGTACCTCTGTTGGGAAATGAATGTCTCTTCTCCGAATGTGCCTTTCACCTCCCAGCCTTTCCAGCACCTAGCTCTCTTGGAAAATACTGTGTCTTCTGTGACCCCTTCTCCTTCACCCAACACACTCATTAGCATCTTTCTCATGCTTCAGTGCAACTTCCGCCCCCAAACAGCCGTCCTGCTCCCCTGATGCTCAGACCATCTGGCAGTGCCGTGTAGCACACTGTCTTTCCCTATCAATGTCAAGTGCCAATCTCTTTATACTTCTCAAGGCCAATGAAAGCTGGTTGATGTATACTCTCTGTCCCATGCCCTATCATCCAGGGTGACCTCTTACCTTTAGCATTTCATTCCCAAAGTACCCCAATGGCAATGATCTTCAATTGCATTCCACACCTGTCACCTACTCTCATGGCCATAACATAAAATCTGTCAATACTTGAAAACACTCTAGAATATTCAATTAAAAATCTAACTTTCTAAACATACCTCCCATTTTTCTGGCTCTCACTCCCTTAATGTCACTGTATTTATTCTTTAATTGGTTAATCATTTATTCCAAATCAGTCATGTACTGGTACCATGCTAAGCACTGAAGAAATAACAGTGAGCAAGAAGAACCGAAATGCCCAGCAACTACTGAATGGTTAAAAAAGATGTGTTTTTTTATACACTGGAGTACTACTCTGCCATAAAAAAGAATAAACTGGAAACATTTATAGGTAAATGGATGCACCTTGAGAACACACTCTTAAGTGAAGTAAATCAGACACACACGACTATATATCTAATTGTTTCTCTGATATGAGAAACTGCAAGTGTAAATAAGGACAAAAAGGTATAATAGATATTGTGAAAAAGAAAGATAATATTCAAATGGGAATAGAATTAGAGAGGGAAGAGGGGGAAAGGAAGGAAGGGAAAGAAAAAAGAAAAGAAAAAATGGAAAAATGTAAATAAAGCTATTGTAAATAAGGAGGGGAGGGGGAGTAGAAGGGAGCGATGGGGAAGGGGAGGAACCAAGACACAGGAACAAATTAACTATGATGAATGTGATCATTATGTTTATCTACAATGTACCAATACGTGTTCTTGGCAAAGAAAAAAAAAGAAACAGTCTTTGCAGAGACAAATTCATGTGATTTCCATCTTCAATAGATTCTTGACCCTGATGACTATCTCCTTTGTGTCTCTTTTCTGTTGTCCACAAGGCCTTTTTTCAAAATACTGTCCCCTGAAACTACCTATCTTGCCCTATAAAGTCCCCATAGATGACTTCTGTCTTAGATTTCACAAAGAAAATTGAAGCTCAATTTCCTGACATACATCTACATTTATACGTGTCTGCACCAACTTCTTCCTACTTTCCAACTGTCAAAATCAAAGATGTGTCTCACTCCAGAAAGAATGGTGTCTATGAAAAAATCAACCAACAACAATGCTAGAGGGGCTGTGGGGAGAAAGGAACCCTCCTCCACTGTTGGTGGGAATGCAGACTGGTCCAGCCACTGTGGAAATCAATATGGAGATTCCTCAAAAAACTAGAACTAGAGGTTCCATTTGATCCAGCTATTCCCCTACTGGGGATCGTTCCAGAAGAGTTAAAATCATCATACCACAGGGATATATGCACAACCACATTTATAGCAGCGCAGTTTGTAATAGCTAGATCTTGGAAACAACCCAAATGCCCAATGACCAATGAATGGCTAAAGAAGATGTGGCTTTTCTACACAATGGAGTACTACACTGCCATAAAGAAGGATAAACTAGAGTCATTTGTATATAAATGGATGTTCCTTGAGAATATACTACTAAGCGAAATAAATCAGACACTCATGACCACATATCAAATTGTTTCTCTGATATGAGAAACCATAACTGTAAATAAGGACAAAGTAGTGTAACGGATATCATATAAAAGGAAGATAATATACAAAGGAGAAGAGTACCAGAAAGAGGGAAGGGGGGAAAAGCAGAAAGGGAAAAAATGGAAAGAAAGGGGAAAGGGAAATCATGGAGAATTGTAAATAAACCTGCTGCAAATAGGGATGGAGGGAACAGAAGGGAGGGGAGGGTAGGGGGTGAGAACCAAGAGACACCATGTACAGGTACAAA
The DNA here is from genome assembly GCA_004026905.1 of Hystrix cristata. NCBI lineage: Eukaryota > Metazoa > Chordata > Mammalia > Rodentia > Hystricidae > Hystrix > Hystrix cristata. The sequence continues at coordinate 66 of PVJO010035131.1, read as the reverse complement.
ACAAACATGTTAAATGTGATCAATATATGGACAATGTACCAATACATGTTCTTGGTTAAAAAAAAA
>PVJO010035130.1:0-10213 GCA_004026905.1 Hystrix cristata | reverse complement strand
CTCCCCTCTCATTTTCTGAGGCTGTATTATTCTGCCCAAAAGACCGCAAAGATATCACAAGAAAAGAAAATGACAGATCAATATTTCCTGTAAGTGTAGCTGTGATAAACTTCAACAAAATACCATCAAACCAAATCTACAGAAATATATGAAAGATGGTGCACCACAAACAATTAGTATTTAACACGGGAACTTAAAGGTTGGCTCAGCCTACCAAAATTAATCAATACAATACACCACATTAGCAGAATAAAGGTAAAATAAGATTGGACAATCTCAGCAGATGCTGGGAGAAAATGAGAACATTTTCTGCCATGGCTAGAAAAAAAGTTTCTCAGCACAATAAAAATATCAACACACGCGCACGCATACACACACACACACCCCGAGCATCATATGTAACAGCAAAAGAAGACAAATCAGAAGAAGACAAAAATGTTTAACCACTTATTATAAATATTGTCCTAGAATAGCCAGGACAAATAGGCAAGAGAAAGAAATAAAAGGCATCCCTACTGGAAAAGAGGGAAAAAATAAGAAAAGAATCTTTTCATTGATTTCATGATCTATGCAAAAATCCTAAACAATCCACAGAAGAGTTTCACAGTGAATAAATGAAATCAAGGGTGTAAAACATAAGATCAACACTTTAAGAACCAATTCTATTTCTACGTACTAATAGGGAACGTTTGAAACATGAAATTAAAGAAAACAATTTTGCTCGCAATAACATGAAAAAGAATGACTTTATTAGAATGAAATTTAACAATAAAGTACAAATCTCGTACATGAAACATTACAGGAAAAAAAATAGGAAGAAATTAAGGAAGAACTAAAAAAAGAAAAAATGTCTCATTATCTTATTAGAGATATGGCATGTTAAAAATGACTAAATGATCTCCAGAGCCAATGCAACCCCTAGAAAACTTCCCCACTGATTTTTTAAAATAATTTCACAAAGGAATCAATAACTTCACATAGAAATGCAAAGGAGAAACAGTAGACAGATTTTTAAAAAAAAATAACAGGGTCGAAGATTTCAGTTTCCTGAAAACTGAAGGCAATGCGATACCAGCATAAGAATAAAAATATAGATTAGTAGGCTAAAACTAAAAATCCGGAAGTAAACCTTCATATTTATTGTGAATTGATTTTTGACAAGGCTTCAGGAAATCTGTATAGGGAAAAACGATCTTTTCAATAAATAGTACTAGAAAATTGAATACCCACATGCAAAGTGAAAAAGTTGGATTTCTGTTTCACACCACCTACAAATATTAACTCAAAATTCATCATAGATTTAACTATACATCTAAAATGAAATACTTGAAAAGACTTATAGGAGTAAAACTGCATGATCTTGGCTTACATGATGATCTCAAATACAACATCAAAAGCTCCTGCATAAATCAAATATGGATAAACTTTGCTATATCAGAATTAAAAGCTTTTGTGCTTCAAAATCTACCATCGAAATGTGAAAAACAGTCTACAGAATGGGAGAAAATATTTTCAAATTATACATTCAATACAGATCTTGCTCTAGAATATATGTAATTCTTACAAATCAACAATAAAATGATAAATAATCCCATTTTTGAATAGAAAAATGTTTGGAATATCATATTTCCAAGGAAAAGCAAGCAATAGTATATGTTGGCAAGAATATAGGGAGAATGGAGCTCTCATCTATTGCTAATAAAGAAGTAAAATAGTGCACTAATCCTGGAAAATAAATTAGGAGTTTCTCAAAATGCTAACCATGGAGTTTCCACATTATTTAGTATTCTTCTTGTTGGTGGATACCCAAGAATATTGAAAACTCATGTCCTCACAAACAGCTCTACAAAAATGTTCATACTGGCATTATTCCTAATAGCCAACAAAAGGAAAAACAATCCAAGTATCCATTAACTGATAAAATGTGATCTAACTGAGCCATCCACCCACTGGACAAGTATTTCACCATAGAAAAGGTTGCGTATTGATACATGCTACTACATGGGTGAACCTTGAAAGCATGATGCCAAGTGAAGACATCGGATACAAAAGATCACATATTGTCTAATTCCATTTTTACAAAATGCCAAGAACAGCCAGGTTCCAAGTGACAGAAATAGAGTTAGGCATGATGAAGTGTTTGGAGTTGGTTAGAGGTGGTTGGAGGAAGATGGAAACCAATTTCTTCATATGAGTATGAAGTTTCTTGGGGGGGAGATTAAAAATGTCCTAATATTAGATTATAGAAAACTCTATGGATATAGTAACCCTAACTCCAACCTCACCATGGAATGATATTCCACCCTGTGTGCATCGCTGGGGACTGTACTGGTGTGCCCAACAGGGATTAAATTCCTGATTTTATCTTTGCCCTCCTACTGCCCTTTTAGTTTAAATCTTCCTGGCTTGCTATTGATCACATCAAATTTTCATCTTCAGAATACTCTGCAGATGTTTCTGGGTACTATCACAAAATTTAGAAAATTGAGCACAACTTTATAAGTGCTTAGATTGGAAACCAGAGTCTACTACTCACCCCATGGCCCCAGCCCAAGACAGGAACATATCAGCGTCCTGAATCTCTGTTTCCATCTGCAGTCTAAACAGAGCGCTAGATTTCGAATTCCTCTAAGAAGAGTTCTACTGTTGTTCTTGAGATCTTAGTCTTTTTCCTTGTATTAGGAAACTGAGCACTTAGAAGAATTACAAGTGTTAGTGTGCATGTGCTGGAAAGAGCACATGTGGGTGAGAAAGAGATGGCTGACAGAAATAGTGCTTTATTGCTGCTATTGCTGGAGGCTACTCTGCTCAAAAATGGGAAATAACATGAAAATCAATAGAGCATAATAAAAGTCATCAGGGGAGAGAAGCAGACTGCAGCTTATTCTGTGAATCTCTGGGATGCTGGCAACCACCCTCCTGTTTTCTCTGTGCTTCCCACCTTGCAGACGTGGGGACTTCTCCACCCCTGCCCTAGATTCTGAAAGCTTGAAGGATGGAGAACAAATTGTAGCCACATGGAGGTTGGGAGGCTTGGCTTATTGACACAGCCTCCCTGCAAGACCAGAGGCCCCAGACAAGTGACTCTAATTGGTCCAGACAGCAATCGTGGTGCATTTGAGCTTTGCAAAGTGATTGTATTCATCAGTCATGATCCAAGATAAAAACTATGGATCTATGATTTGTCTTTGAAGAACGATTTCACCCATTTGTCAAAAATGCACGTAGGCTGGATTTCCTCACCCATGTACTCAAAGGAGATAAAAATTCACCACAGTTTTTGTGAATCAAATGTAAAAGCTGTGTAGGGTTTGAAATATGTGTTTCCTTACATAAGAATCTGATTTTAATAAAGAACTAGTAATGTTTTCATAGATTAAAAATATCACTATGCGCCATTTGGGGGCTTTTATGTATGATCCATCATGCAAGCCCTAAAGTGATTCCTTGGGATCCATTTCATGGCTATTCTTTTGCAGCTTGGAAAACTGCAGCTGTCTAAATGATCCTGTTGTGTTTGGGTGCTAACAGTAATGTGGGTCCTCATACCTTCAGTTGTCATTGTTTCCCCTTCACTTTCTTCAGGATCTTAGGTCCCTGTTCCTTTTGCGAAATTGACTGGTTGCTTTCCCATAAACTGAGCTAGGACAATGTTCCTTTTATTTTTTTTCCAGAAAATCTAACAAAGTTTGTTAATTTACGCCCTGTCTTACTTTTCTCAATCCTGAGACAAAATATCCAGCACCCCAAGTTAAAGGAGGAGAGGTTTATTTAGCTCACAGTTTGTAGAGGTTTCAGTCCATAGTCAGCTGGTTTCAAGGCAGGGTGGCCTGGCAGGGGCACTGTGTGGAGGAGAAACAGTCCCTGGCAGAGCAGGTGGGAGGCAGTGAGCAGCAGCAGCAGCCTGCCTTCCCTCTCACGCTTTTATGCTATCCAGGCTATAAGCCTATTGACTGAAGCCACCCACACCAAGGATAGAGTTTCCGTTATCCACACCCAGAACTATGCTAATTATAACCAGTGGACCAATTTAGTACCACACACCCTTAATCCCTGTATCACAGTCCCTAGATCCAGCCACCCCCAGAAAGCCCACCAATGAGTGCATGAGGCCTTGAAAAGACATCTAGATATAAACCGTAACACACCCTTTTCTAGAGGAACTGCTGTTTATTACTAGAAATGCGTTAGATCATTTGTGTTGAATGTGTGGAGTGAGTGTTTTCCTAATACAACTATCCAGCTGTATACAATACACCAGGAGTTGTGCACTCTTCCTCCTAAAGAAAACACCTTGGAATATCTTCAGATCAATATTTTCTTGTTCCTGAGAACTCAGGTGACAAGAAGTTAATTTTCAGAGTTACTGGATTCACCCGTCACAGAAACTGCTAAGAAGTAGTCCATGTTCTGAGAGCCTTGATCTATCATCAGTCTTTGAACTTTAATTAAGAGGAGACAGTAAATTAATCAGGGCTAGACAGAGAGAAGTCAAGACAGGGTGTTGAGGGATCCTAGGACTCAGCACTACATGCACAAAGAGAGAGAGGTACTCTCAGAACCACAAGGAAAAGTGTCTGTCAAGCGGGGAGGTTGAAAACTAGACTAACCCCCAGCAGCGTGCAAATAGGCTGCCCGGACTCTCAGGATTAAACTTGTGGGGACATCTGCTTTCTCCAGCATGGAGCGGAGGGCTCACAGGCGGCACCCTGATTTGCTGTGGGGGTCAGAGCCTGCATGACCATGGAAAATGGATGTCGCTCCATTGGTAGACCCTTTCCCATCTCGAGAAAGATCCACCTCATCACATTATCACAGAGGTGTCTGCATTTCTCTTGGAAGTGGCCTACAGTCTATTTCCCTCAGAGGTGACTGTATTTCCATTGAGAGTGCCTCCATTTCCTGATTGGAAGCAGCAAGCATGCCTACCAGGAAGAGAAGATCCAAAGGAAACAAATTGGATCAAAGGTGGTGGGTGACCCACAGCAGGAACCAACACATTATCCAAAATCAGAGGAGACAGGAGGAGGACAGAGTCTGTCATGTCTACCTCCAGCCCACAACATGTGCCCCACGGGAGCCAAGCCGGAATTTGGGATCTGCACCCAGCGGTCCCAAATTGCATACGAGCTTGCCCTTGCCTCCTTTTATTGGAGGGCCCAGAGCTGACACCCTGAAGACATAGCACATGGTAAGAAATAAGAACATGCGTTGCCCTGACTGCCTGTCAAGGGCCACAGAGTAGAGTCAGCCCTGCACCAGGAAGCAGTGATCATTTCGACATAGATTTGAGAGAAAAGCACTGATTTAGACCAGATAGGAATTGCTGAAAATGAGTTTGTTCTAATGCCTGAGCATGACCCAAAAGCTATGAAAACTGCCCAGTCAGCAACAGGGAAAAATGATCAATAATTGAGTCCAAAGGGAGCAACTAGAGAAAAGTAAATTGTTTCTTGCCTGTCAAGCTCCGCCCAGGCACTTCCTGACAGCCGTGCATGCACAGAACTCTCTGTAAATGCAGAATGTTAGAATAGAAATGGTAGGTGAGGAATGTTGCCTTCAAATGTTTGGGATTTATTTCAAAAGTCAACGTTATTCATATCTACATTCTTTGGAAGTATTCTTTGTCTCTAACATTGCTTCTGTCTTCTCTACCCTTCCTGATGCTGGACACAATACCTACCACCCACAATTTAAAGGAGAAACAATTTGATTTGGCTCATATTTCAGGGTGCTCAGTCCGTGGTCAGCTGGCTCCAAGGCAGGCACATCATGGCGGAAGTGTGTGGGGGAGAAAGCTGCTCAGTTCGCAATGGGCAGAAAGCAGAGCAGGAAACAATACCAAAGAGGAAGGGACCAGTGACCAGACACACACCTCAAGATCACACCTGTGAGCCACCCACTCACCCAGAAGTGCATTCCACCAATTCCTCAGGTGGTTCCCAAAGCCAGTCAAGTTGACCCTCCAATCTGACAGCAACACTTATCTGTTTTGTTAAATTATGTGCAGCCCATAGTATTATTGAGCTCCTGCTAAGAATCCAGTTCTGTGTTTGGAAGATACAGGAACAAAAAATGGTCTGTCCACAGTGATATAATGAGGACTTGGTTCAAAATATATGTCAGTTAGTAAAAACAACTTACAAACCATATTAAAGGCTTTGATTATAGGATCAGGAGCACTAAATCTTCAAAATATTTTATATAATCATGTTGCTGATGAAATACATTTGTGTAGATCATCAATAAATGCCAAAAAAAAAAAAAAGAAGAAGAAGAAAGAAAGAAAACACAGCCACTAAAGAAACAAAAACAACAGGAAAAAGATACAGCCTGGTCAGTTTAGACTGCTCTAGGTGAGTGATTACTTAATTCACTAGAATAATGATCAGTTAAAACAGTGCATCGGGACAGAGAAGAGTATTAGGAGAGTTAAGGCCCTTTGTTTTAATCTTAGTTCTGTATCAACCACCTATCTGACCTCGAGCAATAATTATTTTAGCATATTTGAGCTTACTTTCTCATCTGTAACTAGCTACTCTAAACCTAAACATACATCCTCAGATTTTCAAAGTCAAGAAAGCATTGTAATTTTCTATATTTTCTGTATGTTGACGTTGGGTCTCCTCCATGATAGTTCCAGAAAGTAAGCAAATCCACATATACCAAGCCTCCTATTGCATCTTTTCCAAAAGATAAACTGAATTTTAGAGTAACAGATGTTTGCTTATTATCAGAAGACAATGCCGTGAAATTCTGGCACCTTGGTGCATTTGTTTCTAAGCAGGAACATTTAAGACACTCGGAATATTTGTAAGGCACCACAGCTCTGTCTGAACAAAAACATGGCCTCAGTCCATTTTCTCTGTTCCTTGGCATGACATCGCTATGGCAGTGGTCATTTAGGGAAAGGTAAATTCAATAAAGGCTATTTGAAGGATGCCTACCACTGTCAAAAATATGGCCGTTTTTAATGAGGCATGATCTTCTCACTGGAAGTTATATTTTACCAGCGGGGTAACTGTTCTCAGTTACGTTCTGCATTCTGCAGGTTAGCTAGCTAAGCACAAATGTGATTGGCATGCAGAGCCCCTGAAAATTGTCAGGCCACCTTGCAATTAGGCACAGTGCCACCCTAGCAGATGGTGTGCATGCTGCCAGACAGCCAATACATGTATCAGCATCAAGCATTCACAGAGAATATCCTCCTTCAGAATGTCAGATTGTGGGTCTATGGCATCGATCGCAGTGAAGCATTTCATACCATACACAAATTTTAGAAAGAATAATACTGTTTCTGTATATGGCTAGAAATGGAAGCAGGAAGTGGTGGAATTACAGATTCTCAAGGTTAAGAGATATCTTAGAGGCAATGAATTTCAATGCTTCATTTATTGATTGATTGATTCTTCCATCAAATACTGAACTTCCGGGATGAGTTAGTTACTGCCCGCCTATCTGTGTGCCATCTGGTCACAGCATTGGCTGATTTTGACCACATCCACAAACAGGAAACTCATTACTGTAATACCCAGTATCTATGTCGCTTATCTCCAAATATATTTAACTTTGACTGCATTCTCTCAGCTACAGCATCCAGACCCAGGTTCATCACTTTACCTGTCATTGGTCCCAAGATACAGCTCAGTCAATGCAAGGGCTTTCATCAGAATTGCACAGTTAGGGGGTACATTTTCTTGAGACATGAGTGTAACTTGTTATTACAGTTTATCATCTCTTAACTTCCTTCCATTTTGAAATTTAGTTTAATTTTTTTTTTTTTTACTACTTGTTTGCAACACGTGAAGTACGCATTCAACTTCCTTAATGGCCTCAACTCTCCAATTAGGACACCAATTGGCAGACAGGATCGAAAAAACAGAACCCAACAGTTTGTTGCATGCAAGAAACTCATTGAATTCCAAAAGATATTTGTAGGTTAAGAATCGTTCGATTTTTATAAAATTTAACAGCCGTTGCAATTCTAGGAGAGAAAACAAAAGGTCTGAGGTGTTGAAAATGTCCTCTGTGTGACCTCTTTTGACCATCTAATGTGAAGAACAGCCCTTTGAGAGTCAGGAATGACTTAGATGGCAAAATTTCTGTTCATTCTTTTGGTGTCTTGTGAGAGCTAGCCAGCCTTTCTGAGGTTTGTGGCCTCAGCAACAAAGTGGGTGTGGCTGAGGTATGTAATGCATCTATTCCCTTCTTCTGCAAACATTGTGTAACTGCTCTTTGTAAGGCACAGTGCTAGCATGCACTCTAACATCAGAGCAGAATGGTGCTCTCCTATCTGCCTGGATCGCCTTCATCTACTAATCACCAATTTCAAAAGGTGATAATTAATACATAGCTTGCAACAAGCTTGAAGAGAGGAAAAAGGACCAGTCAATTAGCCTCTTGGTGCCTGGTGCAGAATGCCAGCTGCCGCGCAAAGCAGGTGGGCAAACTTCTCTGCATTTCAGCAGAACCGGCTCATTGTCATGAATGCCAGGCAAACCCATTGTGAATTAGCAAATTTCACAAATTAGCAAGTTAAGAAAAACATAATTAAAAGGATTAGGGATACTGTGTCATGGTATGTAGAGCATTCATTTAGTTTGACAAGTATAATTTAATTTTCCTTATTTAGGGCAATATTTCATAGGATGCTAATAAATGCACTCTGGTCTCTTTGGTCGAAGTAATGAAATCTTGGTAATCTGAGACCTCACCCTGAGTCTGATATGAAACGGCCCCAACAGGTGAGAGTAGTCCCCCGTTGGGTGCACACAGGATGGCTGGGCTGATAGGGGGCAGCGGGAATGTGAGTGAAAATTGACCTTGTGCCAAGAGTGGCAGCCGTGGGTGCTCACTGGTGAGTACATGTACACAGCTTAAAGAGAGGCATAGATGCAACATTTAGAGGACTCTGCTTCTGGTACAACGTAGCACAGTTTCTGCTTTGGAAAATCATCATTACTATTTCTTAGAAAGGTATTGTTAGCCAGGCGTGATCCTGCTGTGATTCTAGCACTCAGGAGGCTGAGGCAGGAGGATCGCTTCGAGTTTGAGGCCTGCTTGGGTCACACAGTAAGTTCCAAGCCAGCCTGGAATACATAATGAACTCTGTCTCAAAGGACCATATTAATCAATCAATCAATAATTAATAAGTGGTATTGTTATATGCCAAGAAACAATAGTTTCTTATTTCTGTCAGTGAAGCTTTCTTCCTGAGAGACAAGAAAACTGAAAAACTTGGAATTAGCTTTTTCTCTTCCCTGTATTTGTTGATAATTCTTCACAATTTTCTTGTCTTAACTCTATTGCAACACTATTGACAAATAATAATCTTTATATACTTATGGTATATAATGTAATGTTTTATATACACATTGTGAAATACCCTCATAATTGATCTAGTTAGCATATCCGTCACTTCACTTAGTAACCACGCCCTTCCTTCTTCCCTCCCTTCTTCCCTCCCTTCTTCCCTTCCTCTCTTCCTTTCTTCTCTCTCTTCCTTCCTTTCTTCCTTCCTGTATTCATTCCTTTCCTTCCTTCCCTCCCTCTTCAGCTCCCTCCCTCCCCTCCTATCGTTTCTTCTCTGGGAGCACCAAAGATCTCTCCAACTTCGTACTGTATTCCAAGTCTGCGGTGCAACACCGTTAACCATCATCACTGTGCTGTATGCCAGAATTCCAGAACCTGTTCTTCCTCAGTAATTGGACCCTGCACCCTGGACCAAAATCTCCCTGTTATTGGTGGGAACGTAACTTGGTAGAACTATTACGTGGTCCAGTGACCCTCTTTTCTGAGTCCGTACACCATGGAAATAAAATCAGGATCTCAAAGAGGTGTCTGCGCCTCTGCTCACTGCAGCGCTCTCCACAATATCCAGATGGAATCACCCTAAGCGGCCACCAACAGATGAATGAATAATGAAAATGTCACACACACACACACACACACACACACACACACACACACACACACACACACACACACACACACACACACACACATGTAATATAGAGTACTACTCAACCTTTAAAAAGAAAGAAATCCTGCCATTTGTGGTGATATGGATGAAGCTTAAATCTTGTCACACCTCCCCCCGACTGTTCTTCAGTCAACCCTTATGCCTGCGTATGTGACACCCCAAACCTGCAATGCCAGCGTTGCCCTTTGCTATTTCCCTCCAACCCTACTCACACTTCACTTAGAATATTCT
>PVJO010035129.1:0-10213 GCA_004026905.1 Hystrix cristata | reverse complement strand
AGGGGGAAATCTCTCTGTCGCCTGGCAACGGATGTCGCAGGGCGCGCTCACTTCGCAGGCTTTGTCCCGGTCTAAAATAAAATTTTTAAAAAAACCTTTTCTTTCTACCTCCTCTCTACTTTTGCTTATCCTGTGACGTGGTCTCTTCAGTCTCCTTGGGTCCAAATTCAATCACAGACATTTTCATAAGAGAAACGCAGAGACACAAGGAGAAGAGAACAGTCTTGTGAAGACGGAGGATATTGGAGGTATGCGGCCACGAGTCAGACTGTGCTTGGAAAGGCGTAAGGCGGATCCTCCTCTAGAGACGCCGGAGGCAGAGTAACTTGCCAACATCTTGATTTCAAAGTTTTGACATCCAGAACCTGGAGAGAATTTATAGTCGTTTATTGTCACTGCTCTAAGACATTAAAAAAAAAAAAAACTATTCAAGGAGAAATAAAATAGTTATTAAAAGAACCTACAAAGTTTTCATCAATGTGAATGAATATGTGGAGCAGGGTGATATATGGCCATACTGAATAAAGAGAAAAATTGACCCATGTTATGCTCACATAGTTAAAGGAAATTGTCGATTATTTATTTCCTATAATACTTCATATCTTCATTTGATAATATCTGTTCCTCCGAGCAACTGGAAAAAACATGAACAATCAGCAAAAGAAAACAAGGTTTAAACTTGGCATTTTATAGTATCGGTATGCTCCATTTTTATCCTGTCTCTTTTGAATTATTTTACACAAATATATAGTCATCTGCCTTTCTTCTCTGTCATCCTGGTGGGCTGGGTATAAACACAGTAGGACTTGTGATAGGAATGGAGAAAGAGAGTCCAGATCCCCAAGATGTTCTCTCGATTTTTCTAAGTGTGTGCAGTATGGTAGGTAGCTTGGTGTACTCTATAATGTGACTGTTCATGTCTAGATTTAGGGCCAGTAATACCCATAATTCCCTCTCTTTGATTATTCTTATCAAGTGCCCACATGCTTCACATCTAAATCGCCTTCCTGGATTAAAAGAAAAAGTCTTATTCACTCTCAAAAAGACATGCAGGACTTTCTGGACCTCTTAACTACTCTGCCTTGGCTATGTTGAGTCAGGACATTTGCCTAATTATTTTAACATCTCCCTGTAGCATGCCAAGTATTGTGCTAAATATGCTTCAAAGTTGGGCTGTCCCTAGTGCAGCAATTCTTGATCTGGAATCACAAACACCCATGATATTGATGGGTAAATTAAAGGTATCCATGAATTTGGATGCAAATATCACATCATACTTTTAGCAACTTCTGATTTCATTTTAGATTTTGATATAAATTACAATAGAGTCAAGAAATATGGATGGTTTTTCTGCCAATGGAAATAAAACACGTCTGTATAATTTTATAATTTTGAAGATATTTTGATATATTATTTAAACTTATAATTACCAGAATTATGGCTATATTTCGTTTGATACATTAATATTATATTCAAATGAAATTTTACAGTATCTTGATGCTTGTGTTGCTTCAATATATTCGGTTTCCTTTGTACCAGTAACCTTATTACTCTACACAATTGAGAACTGATTCTCATGTGTTTACTGCCTCCTGGGTCTGCACGTGGGCTTTGCAGCCTCCCCAGAATATATCCGAGCAGTTAAGCTGACACCATTTCTCAGATTCCCTGTCTCTGTCCAAATGTGTGTCACACACACCTTCAACGCCACCACACTCCCACTCTGAGAAGACTAACTCAGGGCACTTGCTGTCCTCTCTGGCCTAGTCTGCTTCTATTTTCCTTCCTGTGTGTCATGAAGGACACGACGGATTAATTTCTGCTTCTTTTTAAACCTGGATGAGTCAGCTTTTTGTCACCAGGACCAAATACCTGAGGAAAACAACTTAAAGGCGGAAAGGAGTATTTTGCCCCCCCAGCTTTCAGAGGTTTCCCTTCCCACTCAGCAGTAGGCCGAGGGGAGGCAGAACGTCACAGGAGAGGAGCGTGGAGGAGCAAAGCTGTTCACATCCTGGCAATCCGGAGACAGAGAGAGAGAGAGAGAGAGAGGGAACCACCTGCTATTTCCATCATCTCCCAGTAATGCCACTGAACTATACTCTCATTGATGAATGAATTTATTTACTGATATAGTTAAGACTCTCATGATCCAATCACCGTCCGAAAGCCCCTCCTCTGAACAGTTGAGCTTTGGGGAGACCATAACAAGATATTTATGTAACCCACACTACTTTACAAACTTTGTCCTGAATTGTAACTTCACCCCCTCCCCATTGCTTGGATGTATAATGATGGAATTGTTGCCAAGAAGCTGATTTTTTCAAGAATAAAAAAACTAATTGCCTTATTTTCAAAATATTACAGTTATATTTTTCCTTTCATAAAATCCTAGACCATCACAAAGAATCATATTTGTAGTCTAAGCACCCCTTTGTAATCTGGGTGCCAATCTTCAAAAGCAGAAATTTTTTCTGTATCTGTTTATCTATTTACTCCCCTTGTTTACCGTGTTTGAACAAATTAAATTAAGTACTGCGTGATATTCTAAACTCCTGCCATTAAACTTGCAGCTCTTTTCCCCCAGGAATTTTACTTCTTACTGGCCTCCAGGCAGCCTCAATCTATCCCTCCCACTCTGCATGTGGTCAAGCAAACCTTCATTTGGGAAAGTTACTACCGGGAAAGCTGTGGATTGAGGAGCCGCCTCTATTGAACCGCAGCAGAAAGCAGGTGCTGGAACCCCGTCCAAATCCTCCCTGTGTTCCTTACTTCAGCCTTGCTCTACCCCAGAGTCAAGGCCCCGTGTAACAAGGCCAGCATGAACCCTGTGAACGTCACCACCCTTCTCAGCTCGATTCCTGTGACCTCTCAAGCAGGTCTTAGTTTCCACGTTATTGTCTAGTTTGTCTTTAAGAGTCCAATACTTTCCTATAAAGCACAGGATTTGAAAATGTAATAATTTGTAAAATCTAAGATATCTTTACTTGTAAAGGGGCAGTATTTGCTACACAGCAGACCCCCCAAATTTGCAGGGGATACTTCCCTAAGAGAACCTGCAAATTGTGAAAAACCATGAATTTCAGATATGGTCAGAAAAATGCCTCTAAATGCCTATTTTTATAGTTTAAGCCCTAAATATGCTATGTCTCCTTTGCAGTTATGTAACTTAATTTAGTAAAATACTGTATTAATAAAGCCTTGGGAGTCGCAGGGCGTTCTCGCGGCATCTTAGGGATCTTAGTGCTCGAAGAAGAACAAAATTGAGAACACCTGAGAGCGCGGCACGCGGTACAGCAACATGTTAGGATGCTGGAACGTTGGTGCATCTCCCGGAGGTGGGTTACAGGGCAGCAGCCAATCAGCAGCAAGGAGAACTGAATACTGCTCTCGGATTGGTTACTTGCAAACTCCCATCAAAAAACAACAGCGGAGGATATTTGTTGTTTCCATGAAGTTACGGGGGTTTCCTTTAACAATTATTAGTTAAATTCTAAGGAAAACTCCACCAAGGACTAAGGTCACGAGCTCTGAACTGCGTGGGGGTTCAGAAAAGAAAAGAAAAGAAAAAGCAAAACACAATCCCCCATGAAGTACATTACACAACTATGCTTGGGTGACAGATGCACATGATTTATCATTTGTTCACAACAACCTTTCATTGATTTAAAAATTTCTTTTTTCCATTCTGAAGGAGTCATCAGCTTTCCTTGTCTTCAGTTGCATGTGTCAATGTGTGGCGGGCAGTCTTTTAGTGCACATGCGTGTGGTGGATTGCAATCTGTGCCGGCACTTCCCTCCTGCCTAATACATTCAAGCCCTTTCTTATGTAACTTTCTTTTTGTTGTTGTTGTTTTTGTTTTTATTTTTACTAAGAACATGTATTGGTACATTGTATACATAATGATCATAATCAACATGGTTATTTTGTACCTGTACATGATGCATCTTGGTTTTCCCCCTCTTCCCCTCCCCTTCTTTTCATTCCCCGACCGTGCCCTATTTACAACAGGTTTATTTACATTTTTCCATTTTTTTCCCTTTCATCTTACTTTTCTTTAAACCTTCCTTCTTTCCCCCCCTTTCCCCTATCTAGTTCTCCTCTCTTTTGAATACTATCTTTTTTTTTTTTTTACGTAACATCTATTATACCCCTTTGTCCTTATTTACACTTACGGTTTCTCATATCAGAGAAACAATTCAATGTGTACTGATAAGTGTCTGATTTATTTCACTTAAGAGTATGATCTCAAGGTACATCCATTTACCTACAAATGTCTCTAGTTGGTCCTTTTGTGTGGCAATGTAGTACTCCATTGTGTAGAAAAACCACATCTTCTTTAGCCATTCATTAATTGTTGGGCATTTAGATTGTTTCCAAGACTTAGCTATTACAAATTGTGTTGGTATGAACATGGTTGTGCATATATCACTGTGTTATGATGATTTTAATTGTTCTGGGACGATACCAAGCAAAGGAATAGCTGGGTCAAATGGAACCTCTAGTTGTAGTTTTCTGAGGAGTCTCCACACTGATTTCCACAGTGGTTGGACCAGCCTACATTCCCACCAACAGCAGAGGGAGGGTTCCTTTTTCCCCGAAGCCCCACTGGCACTTGTTATTGGTTGATTTCTTGATAATAGCTGTTCTTTCTGGAGTGAGATGGTATCTTAGTGTTGTTATGATCTGCATCTCTTGAATGACTAATGATGTTGAACATTTTTTCACATATTTATTTGCTACTTTTATTTTTTTGTCTGAGAAATGTTTATTCATTTCAGATGCCCATTTTTGGACAGAGTCTTTAAATTTGGGGTGTTTGATTTTTTTGAGTTCTTTATATATTCTAGCCATTAGACCTTTGTCTGAGGGACAGCTGGCAAAATTTTTTCCCAGTCTGTGGTTTTTCATCCCACTCTATTAGTAATTTCTTTTGCTGTGCAAAAGTCTTTTAATAGGATGTGGTAGGTAGGGAACATTTCTCCAGGTCTGGACTTTACTTCATCAAAGATTCCAAGAACTTCAGTCCCCAGTTATCCAGTAAAACTCTTATCTAAATATTACTATGAAGAGATTTTGTAGAACTGATAAAAGTTCATAATTAGTTGACTCGAAGTAAGCAGTGTTGCCCTAGAAGATTCTAGTGATTCTGATTCACTCAATTTGAAGGACTTAAACACTGGGAAGAATTTCTGCCTCTGGATTTCAGTTTCAGCCTATGCCCAAGAGTCCCACTCTGCCCTTTGGGTTTCCACTTGCCCTGTGGATTTCAGAGTTGCCTATTCATACCCTACAACTGTATAAGGCAAAAAACTGTAATGAATGTCTTAACACTTGTGCTGCTTCTCCGAGTGTATACTAATACACTAAGGAACTTGTTTTGTCCGCTGCACTGAGCTGGAATTAATAGTGTGCTAGTTACAAACTAGGACCCTAAGAAACTTATATATCTTCAATTACTTTTTTTCCTTGGTCACCATAAAAAGATCAATAATGCCAAGCTAATCTGCTGGCTCCAGGTAGTAGAAGACAGCCACGCGGAGCAGATGTGATACCTGGAGAAGCCACACTACCTGACTAACTTCCGCCTTCACCAGTTGAACTCCAGGTGACCTGTAGATGCACGTCTCGGAGTAAATGCGTTGTTTTACACCATAGAGATTTGAGGTGGTGTTAATGCAACATTATCCTAACAATTAAGATGTACATGTCTTCCTCTGTTTATGAGTATCTTCATTTTATATTCCAGAATTTACTTTGTTGTTACTTTGCAAACAAATATGAAGTTGGAATTCTTTTCCAATAATGAACATTTGTTTTACTAATATCCAGTCTATCCCCTGCTCTTTCTAGTTTGTTTTAATGCTAAATTGCAGAAGACATTTAAATAGATATTTGTCTTAAGAACCACGAAGGCACACAGCTTGTGTGACATGAGGTCATTTGTGAAGAGCTATGATCAAATCCATGCACCCACAGGCACAAGCACCATGTCAGGACTGTCACGTGGCTGACAGTAATCGTTAAATACTATCAATTATAGGTAACATCCCCCTTTCAAGATGTTATAATGAAAGACAGATGTGCTTAGAACCAGCAGAAAATAGTACGTTTCTAGTCACTACATTCACAGACTAAATTGATGTTGTTGGAGCTAGGTTTCCCTCTCTGGATAATGTCTATTCTTTTCAAGATGTCTGATTTCAAAGAAGGTCCTAGAGATAATTTTCTATCTCACTCCCACTCCTCCATCTGCTCAGTATCTTTAAGCCCTTGGAATATATTCTTTCTCTTTCAGGGTTGGATGGACTCTAACTTTGGATGATTCTGCTGTCTCATTGTGTTTGAGGGATTTGGAATCATTTTCTGGTGTGTTGCTACTCATATGCAAGCAGGAAGACTTTTTATTTTAGGTCCCAGATGTTAGTGACTTCTGCTTTAGTTCTGTGGCCAAGGCTCTCCTTACAGGGAAAAGGGGCTTATTAGGCACCATCCCATTTAAAGCCAGTTCTGCTTCCCCAACTGCACCATGCTTCAGGTACCTAGAAAGGTGGTCAATATTGCTGATGTTACCATTCCTTGGCCTGAGGGGTGGGCAACCATTGTCTGTCTCTGGAGGTATATGGAGTTCAGTCATGGGGGATGGGCTCACAAAACACACATATGTTCCACCTCACATCAGACAGATGGTTGGAAGAGAAGGAGTGGGCCCGAGGCTAGCAACATGGCCTGCTTTCCTGCTTCACTAGTTTATAACATGGAACCCCAAGCTAATTCTAAATTTTAGTCCGGTCTTCTAGATCATTATGAAAGTATATTTTTCAAAGGAAATGAATAGAATATAGTTTATAAATTTGATTTGTACCATTTAAATATTTATATATTTTAAATGGGCCTTGAGTTGTATTCTTACCTCAAATCCCACTAATGTTAGGTGCAGACACACAACTGGGGAATACTAGCAGATCCCACAGACAGCAGGATCAAAAACTGTTAACACTATACTCAATATATAAGAAACCTAAGATTTATCTTTTATTTCTAATACTTGAGTTGATGTTTCTCCCTAAAATATACTAAATTGAGGGGCAGGAGGCAGAAGTTTTAGGCTTTCTATTTGAAGTCGAGTCAGTTAATTTCTTCAGGCAATAATGAGAAATATACATTTGATCATTCTCTTATTTTCTTCCAATAATAAAAAGATAATGACTGACATTTCTTGAGGGCTATGTGTCAAGTATTGGGCTAGCACTTTCACATGTATAAACTCATTCAGTCCTCAAGCTACAAAATGAGGTAATTTTTTTTTTAATTGTTTGGTGCAGGAGATTGAACCCAGACCTGATAGACAGTAAGCAGATACACTGCTAGCGAGATACGCCCCCAACCCAAGTAAGTCTGATTATTACCACATTTGGAGCAGTGAAACTGAAGTACAAGGACGTGAATCCACTTGCTTGAGCTTGTATAGCCAAAAGGTGGAAAGCCAGAAATGAAATCTCAAGCAGACAGGATTCAGAATCCATATACTTTCCTTCATTCTGCTCTCCAAGAAGGAAACCAAGTATTCTGTTTCATTATATTAGCATCTTTCTAAAATACTCTGTGCATATGGGAACTTCTCCATCTCCAGCCCTCTTACAGAGGGAGGGGGAATGAGAAGTGTCCCTGATCCTTTGCATATGCTACAAAAGCATCCTTGTGCCAAGGTGGGCACAGAAAAGGAGGCTGAGCCTTCCTCACTGCCTTCCCTCCAGGACTCTAGAGAGGCAGCTTGCCTCCAGCTTCTCTGTTGCTCCCAGCTTTTCCCATACCTGGATTTTTCTGTTGGAATGTTTCCAGAGCAAAACCCAAAACACCCACCAGTGCTTCTCTTATTTCCAAAGTTTACTAGAGGTTCAATTGTGTAATGTCTTGTCATGTCTACATTCTCTGCTTTTCTACAAATAATGGGCACCCCCCTTTTTTCCCTTTCCTCAAAAATGTGACCTAGCCAGAAAATAATCAGCCTTGAAAACTAGAGATCAAAAAATGCCAGCTCCCATCAGCCTATCTTTGCTTTACCTACTATCACTATTCTCTTGCTTGGTGGCTACTCTGTAAGGTAGGTAAGTAAGGAAAGGACAGGAGTGGGGGGCTGGGAATTTTGATCTCTAGGTTTCAAATCTGATTATTTTCCAGCCAGGTCTTATCTAGGGGGAAACACAGTTCTTCTTTATGTGATAGTCACAAATCTTTAATTTTTACTAAAATATATTTTTATTTATCTATTTTTAATTGTGGTAGAATACACATAACATAAACGTATCATTTTTAACCATTTTTAAAGATAGAATTGAATAATGTTATGTGCATTCACACCGTTGGCCAACCGATTTTCAGAAGTTTTCATCCTATAAAACTAATACTCTACATCTATTAAACAATAACATATTTTGTTTCCCTATCAGCCCCCGGCAACTACCATTCTCATATAAATGGAATCGCATAGTATTTGTGTTTTTTGTGATTACATTTTTTCACTTAGAACAATGTCTTTGGTGTTCATCCATGTTGTATCATGTATCAAAATTTCTTTCATTTTTAAGGCTAATATTTCATTTTTTATATATATATATATATATATATACTGCATTTTGTTTATGCATTTATCTATCAATAGACTCTCAAGTTACTTCTGCCTTTTGGTTATTGTGAATAATACCACAAGGAACGTAAGAGCATCACCTTCTCTTTGAGTATTATTATAGCTATATGATGATGAAGGAAGATGATTTACAGGAGAAAGAGTAAAGTATACAATGTACATTAGTGTAATATTTTTTCAGAATATTATTTCTACCATATCTTGTATTCATCTTTATAGTAGTCTGATTTCATAAATGCAGAAATAAGTAGCCAACCAAATCTACACAGTTTGTTTTTGAAATATTAGTTTATAAATGAAAAAAAGTAGTATTTGTCCATTTCCCCCAAAAGGAAATGTGAGTTTAACATAAAAACAAGTCAGTAGAGAGCTAATTACATTCAATGCCAGATACTTTGTTTTGTCTTGTTTCTTACAGCAGAAAATAATTGGGAACTCAACCCTGAACAAACTCATCTTTTGAAAATGTCATTGGAGGAAAGCTGTTGCCAAATGCAATCAAATCTATTTTCCTTGTCATTGATGTGGCAGCTACAAAGTGAACGGCAACCAGGGCAACCTGCACACGTGCATTTGAGGTGCCAGTGTGTCTCTATTTCAATTCTCACCTTTCTCACTGAGGGTGAAGCAATCCTGACCACTGATACGTGGAACACGTGGCATTCTTAATTGCGAAGAAAGACACAAAGACCATTGAAGCAGCTTACTAACAATGACAATACCAAAAGAAAAGAGTAAACTTCTGTAGCACAAAATAATGTGTATCCTTATTTATAACCCACCTTTTTATAACAAAATTTTAAGACACCTGAATAAATTTTGAGGAGACTTGTTGCTTGGTTTTGGTTTTATCAAGTTAATGTTCCATGTTTCATAAATTTCTAAATGCTTCAAATTAAAAACTACTTAGATCCATCCTTCTTTATGTTAGAAAGTATTGGCCTTACATTGAAATCTTTTCATCTCTTAAATCACAATTTGATGATGTGCTGAGCTGTTGGCAAAATCTTTGTTGTATTAAATATCAACTTCAAAAGAAAAAAACTTTTTAAACACTCTCCAAAGCATTACAGATTAGGCTAAAGTTGTTTGCTTGTTGTTTGTTTCATCATCTCTTTACAATGATTTCCCACTCCTGTTAGTAAAAATCCAAACCTGAAACCGTGCCTTTCATGTTTATAGTATCAGAATCCAATGTACCTCTCGAATCTGATCTGCTTCCCATCCCTCTGGGGCCTCATCTCCAGCTCTGCAGAAAACTTGGTGTTTTTTTGAACATACTAAACTCACTGCTATCCTGTCGTGTTAGGCTGGATTATTCTGCCAGAATATATAACTCCAAAATCTCAAACTTATAAGACCAAAAGTCTTGGTCTCTCAGATCTATGATTTTTATTAGGGGAGCCAAGAGCAAGAGAGGAAGCACTATCTTGAACATTAATTATTGTTCTGAAGAAGATAAAACAACCTGTAAAATTTCAAGCCAACAAGTAAATGCTTCAGCCCAGAACTAAAGCACCTCTCTCTCCATCACAATCATTGGCCCACACTAGTCAAACGACCACTGC
>PVJO010035128.1:0-10217 GCA_004026905.1 Hystrix cristata | reverse complement strand
CAAAAGGTTTATGAGCAAAATTTTCTATTACTGTATTATTTGTAATAGTAAGGTTAGAAATAATCAAAATGCCCATTCATAAAGGACTGGACAAAAGAGAAGACAAAAGGAAAGAAGGAAAAAAGAAAACGAAGAAAGGAAGAAAGAAAGAATAAAAGAAGGAAGGGGAGAAAAACAAAACCCAACATTTTACAGTCAAGGAATGGAATACAAAGCTAATATAAAACACTAGCAAGAGTTTACTAGTACAAAGGAATCAAAAAATATGTTAAGTTAAAAAAAAGCCAAGTGCAAATCAGAATATGCATTACACTTTTGAAGAAGAGGATGAAAAAATGAATGCACACTTAAACCATGCAAAAAACATGCAAAAAAACTAATAAACACCAAGCAAAAAACCACTATAACTTTTATGATTTTTATTAAAAGAGGGAGAATTTAAGGAACATGAATGAAAGGAGTTCCTGTGGATGCACATATAATTTAATTCTAATATTTGCATCATGTAAAAGTTTTATGTGATAAAAAAAACGAAAATCATATTAAAATCTTAAACTAAATTCAAACACTTATAGCTAGTTTTACGTAATTTGGGTGACATATGTTCATAGGAAAAAACATTTTGTATGTATCATCAAAACAATGTATTGTACAAAATTAAATCAAACACAATTTAAGCAATCCAGTTGTATTGTCACCTTGAACATACTTCAGATATAATTTCTCATGTATAGTCTAAGGAAAATAAAAAATGGCATTAATATTGCATAGGAAATAGTTTCATGAAAATTTTCTTCTTTCAATAAGGAACTTTATATGTGAACTGAATAAAGAAATGCAATGTTTTACTTTTTTATTTTTAACATAAGTTCCAGCATTATCCATTGAAAACTCTTTTAGACTGACGGCAACTCAATAACAAGAAACATCCCTAGTAGCCAAATGTTGTTTATTAAATGCCTTCTAGCAGTAGGAGGAACTGGCTTTATAGAGAAAGGTCAAACTGCCAAGCAGAAATTATAAGCACAGTATTACTTTTTTTTTTTTTTTTTTTTGTGCTGGCGATCGAACTCAGGGCCTGTGCATTCCAAGGCAAGCACTCTAACCACTGAGCTAAATCCCCAGCCCTACAGTGAGTAATATTGAACATAAAGAAGGGGAATGTTAGCAACTGAATGTTTGTGCTGCCCAAGAATCACAGGTTGAAATTCAGAACGTGGAGGTATTTAGACAGAGGAGCTCTGAGAGATTAATTAGGCCCATCTTTGGGAGGTCAATTAATAGGTGAAGCACGTGTGGGTGGAATAGCGCCCTTCTAAGAAGAAATGGGATGATTATTCTCCCAGCCACATAAGGATATTGAGAAAAGAAAACTGTGCAAACAGAAGACAGGCCCTCCTCCTCCGGAATTAATAGACCAGCACCTTAATTTTGGACTTCTAAACTCTAGACTTGTGAGAAATAAACGTTGGTTGTTTAAGACACTCAACCTCTGGTGATTTATTATAGCAACCAGAGCGGATGAAGACAGAACACCACAGTTTATGAAGTCCACTAAGAAAAACTACAGGAATCGATATGTAGGTGCAATTAATGCTTTAAGTTTGAATCATTTGTGTTTTTAATAGAATGATGACTATAAATGGATTGAGGTTTCCAAGGGTATAGAATCCCTGTATGTATGTGTGCATAAAAGTCACTCATAGGAAGTAAAAATTAATAATAAAAATGCTCATTCAAGAACATTGAAGTTTTTCAGAGTACCAACTTATGATACTGATAATTAAATGAGAAAAATTAAAATATTATTCTGTTCTTCCAGTTGCAGGCATACCACACTCTAATAGATAGTTGGGGGAGAGGAGTTAAGAGCTTTAATTTCAACTAATAAATGCAAAAAGACTGAAAGAATTATAATACCACCATTATGCAATTCTGAATAAAATAACTAATTTAGACTACAGTGTGATTTATAATTCCTGTTGCTCTCAGTGATGAACCAAGGGATCAAGAAATGTACCAAAGTCTACAACCTAGTAGCAAGCAGTAATTTCAGGGATCTTTTACAATAACTCTCTCATTGTACAGGAGTAAGGTAGATAGTAAAGACAAGGAAGAGTTCATTGCAATCCATCCAGAGAGTTTTAATATATTTTTGACTCTCAAGTTAATTCCTTTTGCTTGTAAAGAGAAGTTCTGTGCTCATCTGGGAGCCAGCTCTGAAACATTAAACACTGTCAATTCTTACTGTGATACCACATTAATACTTCATAACATCAATATTTTATATTAAGGATGTTAATTATCCCTGAGTTTCTGAGATGCCTAACAGTGCTAAAGTACTAGTGCACTAATTTTATTTTTAGTTCATTTTCTTTCTTCTATGGCTGTTTTCCCTGAATTTGATCCTTCTCCCTGCAGTGAGAAATGAGTTAAATCAACTCTCACTGTCAACTGGAACAGCCTTGGAGCTGAGTTAATTCATCACCTACTGACAAAAGGTTAAAAATATTGAATATCAATATCCAGAATGTTTTCCAGCTCACAGCAATTGTTTGGCAGTGCTGACGTGTGAGCTCCGGGAATAAAGTGCAAGTTGTAGCATTCTCTGTGCCCATCAAGTTACTTTCTGAATGGACTTTATATACTAATGTAATGCACATTTTCAGATTCACTTTTCTTTTAGCATATTTGATACCAGAAATGTAGAAATTTTCATACCAAGACCCAAATAATACTTTATGTATACATCCATAGTTACAATTAAAAGCAAATTTGCACAATTAACCCACAGTTAGATCTATATTGGACAGATACATGCTTGTTCATGTATATCTAATTACGTATTCACACTCTAGCACATTTACAGACTCAACGATCACACCACTAGTTTTCAATGAACTTAAATTAATACTCTCTTGGACACTAGCCCAACTAATATGTAAAATTCTGCCTCTAAAATCAGATGATCACTGTTCCAGTAATTCAGGATAAGATACATTTATGTGTATGGTGAGCAGAAACACTGATGTGTAATGTCATAAAATATATTTGAAAAAATATAGTAGTTGTTTAGAAGAGAGGTTTTGTTTTTTTTTAGGTTTTTTGTTTTGTTTTGTTTTGTTTTGTTTTAGTTTTTTGAGGCACCATTTCACAGTATAGTCTAGGCTAATCTTGAACTCACTATGTGACCCTCGAACTCATGGCAACCCTCCTGCCTCAGCCTCCTTAGTGATAGGATTGCAGGAATGTGCCACCACAACCAACAAAAGTGGTATCATTGAGATCTGAAAGTTAGATAAATTATAAACTGGGATTTAAACACAAAGAGAGCTGTGATGAGCAAAGACTGTGGCAATCTCACAAATCTCATGCATTCTTCACACATAATATAGTAGTTAAGAAAGGTGCATAGGAGAATTGTCAGAAATACTGACATTTTAACTTGACTTTTCAAAATGCAGTGTGCCTTAGCGGGAGATGATAGTGTGCGCCCGATCAAGGAAATGTTAATAAGAAAAATGATAGTCGTTAGTGCTTGAGGAAATGAGAAAAAGAAACCTAAGTTGGGGCTCATTAAGAATGAGGACAGCACCAGAGATCTTTAAAAATATGAACCTTGCATTTAGCGGAAGAATGTATTAGAAAAAGCAGACTATATTTAGGGAGATCAAGCAAGGCAAATATAATAAACCAGGGTGATACAATGAAAACCAAGTTTGAGGCAAATTGACAATAGGAAACAGAGGTGATGTAGACACAATCCATCTGATTGTATCTGGGACTAAGATGAGGAAAAAGCGACGTATGATTCTGGAGCTTCAGACTCCAGTGAATGCCATATTATATACGATGATCCGCGAAACTGGGATGTAAGGAGATAGGAAAACATATATATGAGGATCCATGTACATACGTTCGTCAAGACACACACCCACTGTGGTCATCTGAAAAAGAGTATGTCCTGAATATGAGTTTAACATTAAACTAATAGTCCACACAGCATCTAAGTGGTGAACGGCAGAGGACAGAAAGGATCTGCATGACATTAAAAACAACGAGTTTTTCACGTGTTGAAAATTGATACTTGATCTTAAAAAATAAATTTCATACTTATGTTTTATGTTTTTTCTAAAGATTTTATCAAAATTTAGACAGAAAATATTATATTTACATTAATTCTTTATACAAAGATCAATGTCTGTTGCTTTATTGTGTTTGGACAAGCTTCTGTAGACTCTGACAGGAAGTTTCTGCTCTCTGAGGGTTCGCTACCATACAAGATTAAGTTGTAAAAGTCTCTAGTTCTCTGATCATTCAGACAGCTTCAAAACTCTGTTTGGTAATTATCATTTAGAAACTGTTTTGCAAATTGCATTTGGAATTTTATGGACTATTTCATGAATTGAAGTAATTTTCAATGTTATATAGGCATTAATCTATGTAAAGCCAAAATATGCGTGCATATTCCAGTGAAGATAAAGACAGGTTGTTTCAGTATGTTTGATTTGACATGTACTCTGGTATAATGCTTCTTTGTACACATATGTGAGTTGGTTATATTCTTGTAAGAAAAATTGATACAATACACATGTTGTCAGCTTTGTTGGAAATATTATTAGACTTTTTTTCACTTATAGATCAAATTTCAAAAAAATGGAATATAATAGAGTCTTCTTGAATAGAGCATGTTTTCCCATTTATTCAGAGAATGCTGTCTAAGTCATAGCAGATTTTTAGTATTTCTTGAGTCTTCCTTCGTGGTCCAGTGTTTGGTCAAATATTTGTAAGTGTTCTTGTAGGCCTAGAAATTATTTATGTTCTCTGCACTTGATATATGATCTCTGTTAAATCGAATTTGATGGTCATAGTTTCAAAAATCCCTTTTTACTCCTACATTTCTCTTGCTCTATATACAATGATGAAAGTTAAACTAAACTATTTTTTAGAAGTTTCTCCTTATATTTTTTTTCATTTTATAAAATTGAATGTTTCAAAGATATTCTTACTAGCACAGAAAGGCTTAAAAGTTTCATTGCTAGTTCTGTGAGAGCAAGCATGGAAATGAATTTACAGCATCGACGAGGCTACCAGCTTTCCCTTTGTGCACGTTTGTCAGGCGCATCCTCATCTATCGTTTACATTGAAACATTGCTCTAGTCTTTGACATAGGTAGTGCTTATGTTTTCTCTGCAGAGCATTCCTAGATTCCTTTGTTTGCTCTTCCACACAAGTTATCCCTGTAATTCATTTGCTTAGGTCATTTTCCAGCACACAAAATATATGTTTTGCTTCTTTTTCATTTTTTCCCCACTAGATTTAAGTGCATAAGGCAAGTCAAACTATATATTTTTCACTGTACCTCTGACTGCACAGAAGAGTAGATGGGTTGAATTTGTTTCACTTAAGTGGTACGTTGACTCCATGATAATTAAAATAATTGTATTAATTTTTGTAAATTTATTTTAGTTCAATTCTACTTTCTAGTTTTATGTATTGTTTTCACACTTCTACTAACGTTCAATTCTGATATATTTCCCTATTTTTCTTCTATTTTACACTTGACTTTTCAGGGTTATCATTAAAATGTTCAAAAATATACTACATTAATATTATCTCATCATAATTATTATTTATCTCAAAGAATACATGGGGTTCAAGTACCCATCTCTCATTTAATACTTTCCTGTTTATCGTTTTAGTACCCCTTTGATTTTCTATATACTCAAGCTTGTCATTATTTCTGTTTTATATCTTTAGTACATATTTGTTTATATATCCATCTTCCTTGATTCATCACGAATTTTAACCATCTTACTTACTATTCCCTGATTCATTTTGCTTTGTGTATCATATAGTACTCATTTTAACAAGAACATCTTAATACTAAGTTCCTATTGAGTGACAGTGGTGGAAAAATGTTTCCCACTGCTACTTTCGATGTATCAACAAACTGTTCCCTTGCTCTGTGTTCTCATCCATGATTTACTTCAAACTGAAAAATTAAACAAATGAAAAGCCTTGACGGTTTTGCTTACTTATGTACACTTTTGCACAGGATTCCAAGAGGATGTGATATTTTAAGCAATCTCTTCACCTTCAGACTCTGAGTCTGTATTCTCTCTGTCTCTGTCTCTTGTGTGTCTCTGTCTCTTGTGTGTGTGCATGTGTGTGTGTGTGTGCGTGTGTGTGCACACACATGTGTGCACTCTGTGAGAGTTTTCTCTTGTCCATTCCATTCATCATCTGGAAGGAATCTAAAATCAGTTAATTTAACATATTAAAGTCCATTTTCAATAAATTGATCAAATGAGAAAATTTCATCAACTCAGGAGAAATCTACTACTTCATACAGCAAACACAAACATTATTAAGCAAGAGAATTTATGCATATATTACATGAAGAGATTTTCTGTGAATACTGTTTTAGCACCCTGAAAGTGTACATGCTGACTCGCACAATTTTCCTGGGACCTTGTTCCATTTTCGCTTACAAAGAGGCTGAGTTCAAAACGCGTGAAGGGTGCATTTTACTTCCTTCATGAACTTTGGTCTTACGTTGGGAGTCTTACAAACCTTTGTCACACCTGTAATGATCACCACAGACATCTAAATATTAGATTTTTATTAATACTCATTCAACAACAAAAAATATTAAAATATGATAATTCTATCTCTTCACTTATTTCATTTCTGTATGTTTATTTCAAGATCTCATTTTTTCTAAGAAAGAAAAAATTGTCAACTGGAGAAAAGTAACGCTGAAAATGAAACATCTGAGAGCAATGCTACATTGCTGCAAAAACAAATGCCAGAGATGTCAATAGCTGAGAAGTCAATAATACTCTGCACACCGAGGTCTGAGAATCAAAGTAAAGGTTGCCTCCGAAAATTAAACTACAAATACAACATCCGTTTGGTTGGAACAGAGCCACACAGTGATCCTAGTGGGACTTCTAAGCTGCTAGCATTTGACTGTAGCTTTAGTGAACGTGTGTGTGATGTTTCTGAAAGAGTAATTCATCAATATAGGACAGTACCATTACCATAAACTATTCACATTTTTTGTAGGAGCCTCATCCACGAAAGAAAATATTAGTGTTTTTTGTGCAATACTGTAGCAATAAACCATATGTGGCAGTTAAAATGTAAGTTAAGTCAAATTAAGATAATTCAAAAATTCAATTAGTTGTTCATAATCTATTTGTCCAATAATCTCAAACGCTTAGTTATTATAATTCGCTGTAGCATAATGAACATTTTTATCATCGCAAACTTTCTCTGAAAATGCTACATTAGACAACAGATTTCAAATATTTAGAATATCATTGTAATGATGATACACTAAATTGTAGCTAATCAAGTTGCAGTATACTAATCACATTTCTAGAATTTCCTCATTATAAAATAAATACATAAAACTATCCTAGCATGATAGCACTATTAGAAACATTCGCTGCCCTTGCATGCCACTAAATAAGCCTCACGTTATAACTTATTTTATGATTATGTAGCGTCTGTAAGAATACAATGGGCTACCATGAGTACTCCATTACGCTAACCCTTTTAAAATATTTCTTACTGAGAATGAACAAATTGGTTACCTGATTTGCTTTGAGTTTGAGTTTGAAAGTAACTTTAGAGGGAAATATTATGTTAATTGTACCATAATTATACCATGCATTTCTCCTGAAGCATTAGTTCCATTATTTATTTCAGATTAATACATTGCTTTTCCATCTTTATACACCAGTTATTTGTGACTGGTTTTTGCTCAATGCAAATGAGATATTCTGTCAATTCTTAATATATGTAGCATATTATCATTAAAACTTGATGACTATTTCAGGTAATTAAATGTCAAATTACCTGTAGTTATGCAATAATAAAAAGTCAAGAAGTCAGACAAATTTATACACACATATGAAGGTCTCCTGAAAATTTCCCAGATGTATGGCTAGGAAGAGTTCTCCTTTATAAAAACAAGCCACTTTTTTCAAAAAATCAGATTAGCTGAATTTGTTTTTCAGTGATTAAAATACAAGCATCACAAGGCAGCACAAATGTTAACAACATAAATATCAGCATTAAACAAAAAATTGTGCTTTAACTTTTATTCTTGGGTCACACACAACAAATTACTGAACCTCTCTATTATTCTGTTTTCTTACTTATAAAATTGAAATAATGATAAGTTCCACCTCATAAACATAGCTTCAAATTTTCTTACATATTTTTGCATAATCTGCAATATAACCAGGATAAAAGTAAGCATTCAATGAACAATGTTTGGTATTACTAGAGTGTTTTAATATATTTATCATTAATTATCTTTAAAACCTATTTTAAGAAACTCTAAATTGATGAGTGTTGCTAATTGGCAAAATCTTTAGTTAATGAATTACATAAAATAATACAATATAGATTCTTTAAAATCATACAATGAATTCATTACAGTGTTAGATTAATCATCAAAAAATTCTTATTGGTAACCCCTATCAGATATGAAATAATTGGGATACTGGATTTTTTTCCAGAAGAGAAGTTATGTGAAATATTATACCATATATATATGTGTGTGTACATATATATATATAATTATATATATATATATATATATATATATATTTTTTTTTTTTGTGGTGCCGGGGATCGAACTCAGGCCCTTGTGCTTACAAGGCAAGCACTCTAATCACTGAGCTAAATCCCCAGCCCTATATCATATATTTCTAAAAAGTACTAATGTAGCAAAAAACTCAGATGGAGTTTTTGAAATAATTTTGTAGAAAACAGTCTCAGCACAGGAAGATAGAGAAAGTAAAACCTCCCTTCTGTCTTTTCATTGGAGTTTTCAATGTGCTGGACAGTGTCTTCACACACCTGTGAGAGGGGATCTTTTTATGCAGTCACTAATTCCAATGCCAATCTCTTACAGAAAAATCTCACAGACATACCCAGAAATAATGTTTGATCAGCTATCTGAGCCTGCATTAGTCAATTTGATTCATAAACCTACCATCAATCACATCCACTAGGTAAATAACTTTCTTCATGTATTTGCATTATGCCATTTATCATATATAATGTCCCAAACTATGAAAGTGTTTATTATTTCTTGTTCGTTTGTCCATTGTGTCACTTTTCTTTAGTGTGGATTTGTGGTGCATATGTACCACTAACTTCATTTCTGAATAATACTTTATTTTGTGCTTATTTTGTGTTTATACTGTATTTTGTTGATGGACATTGTGATTTTCCACAATATTATGAATTTCATATTTTCGTGTTTCTCTGTATTTTAAAACTGTACCCTCAATTGATTTTAAAAGATGCATTCATGGATCAAGTGGTAAGTTTATGTTTTCTAAAGCGATTTTACCATTTTATATTCATGAGAAATGCATGATGATTCTAGGATTCCTGCCTCTTCATCTGCACTTGTTATTGTGTTGCTTGGGTACAGCCATTCATGTATTTATGAAGAAAAACATACACACCCACATTTACCATTTGTATCACGAGCAACTACTTGGTTTGCTAATATTATGCTTTGTGATTTTTTTTTTGTTTTTCTTTCTTTTTTCTTCATGGTTTATTCTGAAGTATCAAAGTTTTCGCTGTCATTTTTTTCCTCTGCGAACTTTAATTTTCATTTTGTTTTTGTTGTTTGTTTGCCACTTCTTTGTTCAGTATTTTGCCCAGACTGGAGCTACAAAAAGTATTTCCCCACAAATTTCCCTACTTTCCTATTTGTGGCTTATCGATACTGTGTTTAAACCATTCCTGTGTATGTAGCTTACTGGTCAGCCGATGATTGCACGAAGTTTTTCTCCAGTATCTCGATCCTGTGAAGAATCCCTTTTAAGGATCCATACAGTGGGGAGGAAAGTTATCATGGCTGCCCTGCCCGGGACCCTTCTTGTCTCTCCTAACTGTGCCCAAGTGCATCTTCAGGGTTTGCCAAAGTACCAAAGCAGCCTGGTGCAGAACAACCTCGACCGGAGTTACGTCGGCCTCAACCAAGACTGACACGCCAGGTTAGCGAAGCATTGAGCTTCTTACTCATCTGCCTCTGACGTCATGATCTCCCCCAAAGATCGCTCTGCGTTACACAACCTTTGAAAGCAAGTGAGCTTCCCTGGGCCAGGCCGACCGTCTGCCGGTCCTCACAGGCTGTCTCACCCTGGTGAGGCAGGACAGGGAAGGTGAGTCAGCCT
>PVJO010035127.1:0-10264 GCA_004026905.1 Hystrix cristata | reverse complement strand
GAACACTCCTCCACTGTTGGTGGGATTGTAGACTGGTCCAGCCACTGTGGAAATCAATATGGAGATTCCTCAAAAAACTACAACTGGAGGTTCCATTTGACCCAGCTATTCCCCTACTGGGGATCTTCCCAGAAGAATTAAAATCGTCATACCACAAGGACGTATGCACCACCATGTTCATAGCAACACAATTTGTAATTAACTAAGTCTTGGAAATAACCTAAATGCCCAACAACCAACGAATGGCTAAAGAAAATGTGGTTTTTCTACACGATGGAGTACTACACTGCCATAAAAAAGGATAAACTAGAGTCATTCATATATAAATGGA
Organism: Hystrix cristata; assembly: GCA_004026905.1. Classification (NCBI taxonomy): domain Eukaryota; kingdom Metazoa; phylum Chordata; class Mammalia; order Rodentia; family Hystricidae; genus Hystrix; species Hystrix cristata. The sequence continues at coordinate 9,933 of PVJO010035127.1, read as the reverse complement.
TGTTCCTTGAGAACATACTCTTAAGTGAAATAAATCAGACACTCATGAGCACACATCGAATTGTTTCTCTGATATGAGAAACCATACTGTAAATAAGAACAAAGAGGTGTAATAGATATTATATAAAAGGAGGATGGTGTGCAGAGGAGAGGAGTACTAGAAAGAAAGAAGGGGAAAAGCAGAAAGGCAACAGGGGAAAGAGAAGGGAAAGGGAAAATATGGAAAATGATGAATCAACCTGCTGTAAATAGGGAGGGAGGGAGCAGAGGGGAGGGGTGGGGGAGAGGGGGGAGAACCAAGATGTATCATGTATAGGTACAGAATAAATGTAATGAATGTGACCATTGTATGTAGACTGTACCAATACATGTTCTTGATTTAAAAAAAATTATTTGCAATATCAACTAAAAAAAAAATTAAAAGTATTTTAAAATTTCGTTTCATTATCTGCAAGATATTCTGAAGTAGATCAATATTAACATCCCATTAGCGGTGGACTCACAGCACCTTATGAACATCCGCTATCAAAAACAATGTCATGATAAACACATGCCTGCACTCTTCTTTGTCAGTATTTCTGGTTATTTCCACAGAAAGAGAAGGCCATCTGAACATCTGCACAGACATGACATGGTAACATGACAGCATCGGCTTTTACAGTCTTGGGTCCAGTTATTACTTCTCCATACATTACTTGCAAAACTTTAAGCAGATTAGCTCTCTTCACATCTCAGTTTTATCATCTGTAAAATAAAGACAGTACTTTTCTTCATAGGGCATTAACAAGGATTAAATGAAACCAAACATGCTAAAAATGTATTCATTGTTCTTCACAGTTTAACCACTAGATGGAAGTGGAGGCTCGTCATTCTCAAGCCCTGGTTCTCAATTCCCACTGGCTGCAGTACCCGGAACTCAGTGCTGCAGGTTCTCCACCCTTGCTGCAGAACAGCAGCAGGAAATGTACTGAGTCAGTGTCCCTGGGGGAGCTCAGTGATCCGCTTTAAGGACTCCTCCGGGGCATGCCCACGCACTTGATGGTTCGAGAATCATTCATTTAATGTATGTCTACATTTCTCACTGTCATGTTGCCTTGCTACAGAGGAGAGCCAAAGACAGAGTACTGCTGACTGCCGCAACAGCCGCACTAAAGACATACAAATATATCTACACATATACAGGATGGATTCTTATTTTTATGAAAATTTGAGATGCTTTTTATTTGTTTTTAAATGAGGAAACAATCTTAGATTTAATTAACTTGCCCAACGTCAGTCACTTAGTCTGTATCCCGATACAGGCCAGGGATTTACCCCGTAGAGTACACACACACTTAGCTTGAGGCCGAGGCCTGGCGAGTCTTCCTAGACGTTAAGTACCCTACCCTCCATCTCCGGGCCAGAAGTGTGTGCTTGTCTGCTTAGGAGTGTGCAGACACCTGTGTATCTGTGACTGCAGAAGTGTAACTCAGTCATTCTGTGTATCAAGTCACATGAAACCATTCAAGTGACAAGAGTCTTAAACTTAGCTGGGCCTACGGGAGTCTAAGAGCCTGGAGCAAAGAAGCATTACTGCCACTGCTAAGTCAGATTATTTTTATCTGGCTAGGATTACATGTGTTCACTGGGGAAAATGGCTAATTTGTCAAAACTATGCAAAAAAAAATTTCTCACCAACCGTATCTATGTATGCTTTTTAAAAAATGTCTTCCATTTAAATTAAAAAGAACAAGCCAGGCATGGCAGCACATGCCTTGTAGTCCCAGCACTGAGGAGGCTGAGGTGGGAGGATCACCACGAGTTTAAGGCCAGCCTGGACTATGCAGTGAGTTCAAGGCCAGCCTGAGCTGCATAGTGAGACACTGTCTCAAAAAAAAATTAAAGAGCAGACATAAAGTACAAAACCGGTAAGACTTATGACGGGTCAGTGAATCGGTTGCATTAACCTCAAAATGCCACACAAACTATAAGAAAATGTTACAGTGGACATAATGAAGAACTTCACCTGGTATTTGCTAACTTATAACAGAGTGACTTAGAGTTTTCACTGCCAGTTACTAGACAAGGTTGCGAACCCAACTCCTACTTATCCACTGGATTGGTTTGCACATTTATAATATGAAAGAATCACCAAAACCTCATTGTGAAGATTAAATGAGATGACAGAGATAAATTATTTGACATGTGAAGAATGCTCGATATCATCATAAAATCAGACAATTACAATTGGCTATAATATTAATCTAGGCTCTACAGAAACAGATTCCAAAATGAGATCAGAGGTATTAAATAGATTAGGAAAACAGCTGTGAGGAAAAATTGGGACGGAGTCAAAGAAGGGTAGGGGAACGATGAGATCCTCACAAAGGTCTGACCCCGTGGAGGAAGGAGGAAGGAAGGTTGGACAGGTGATATCTGACAGCGATGCAGTGCCAAGAAATTTTCAGGAAAGTTAGAGTCCCAAGGTCAGTGACCAATCAGAGAGTTCTGTGTCTCCCAGAAACTGGTCTGTCCTAGTAGTCTTGCCACACTGAATCATCATTGGCTGGTGCAGCCCACTGGAATCGTGGCCTTGCACAAACATGGTGGTGAATATTAGGACACAGGACAATTATGCTCCTTTCTCAGCTGCCACATCTCCATGAATTCCTTAGTGTGCCCCCGCTAACTGTCCCACTAAAACAAGCAAAATACATGAAGGAAGCTAATAGAAAGGCTTTCATCTTCTTCACTAGCTTTCATGTAAGAGTCACCAGCTACTCTGATTTTATACTGAATGAGTTCCAAGAACAAAGTATGTAGATTGGTGTCTAGCACTGCGTGATAAACTGTTAATATAGTACAGAGCTCTTAGAATTTAACTGAACTTCTGAAAAAAGGAGGACCTGAAGGACTTTAAATTTAAGGTCTTCTTCCAGCTAGCATTTAATGAGGTAATAATGCCAGAAAAAGGGTCTTTTATGTACAAATGTCCTACATGGTACCAAAAAATTTTCCTACTCATTACACAAAAAACCTGATGGAGCACGAGTACAGGAACCTCTTTAGAAGCAGTCTCAGCTCTTTGGAGCCTATTTCTTTGCTTTTAGCAGGTTCTGCCAAATAATTATAATTCTTTATGCACACATGTATTGTTTCTTCAACTAGGCTTTGCTCATGCTCATTCATTCAATAAATATGCATTGAGCACCTCTGTGGGCAGCTATTGTTCTATGTGCTAGGGACATAAGACCAGACATCACACTCTAATAGGGAGACAAACCAAAACATAACAAATAAGCAATGAGGTTGCTGAGGACATGGAGAGAATAAACCAAGATAGAGGAATAAAGAGAATTTTAAACTTAAATTTTAAAGTGGTCAGGATGGGTCTCACAGAGATGACAACTGAGCAGTGTTCTAAGGCGCGAGCACGGGTGGTGGCCTTCTTGGGGCACTCGCCACAGCTTAATTACCACACACCAGCTTTGGGCAAGAGATTAATAAACACTTACTGATTAACTGAAATCCAAAGACTTCCCAAAAACCACACGCTGGAGCAAAGTTCAACAAGAATGGAAGTATTTTTAGTACAAGTACTATATATGGTGAATGTTTAAATTAAAAAAGAAGGGGTTGGCAATTTAGCTCAGTGGTAGAACACTTGCCTGGCAAGTGCAAGGCCCTGAGTTCAATCCCCAGTGCCCCAAAAAATAAAAATAAAAAAAAAATTTTAAAAGAAACTATTCAGATCCCCAGCACCACCAAAAAAAAAAAAAAAAAAAAACTATTCAGTAAAAGACATACTGCCATTATTCCCCCTCAAAATATGCCCCCTCCCTTCAAACACACCTATCTCATCATTCTTGCCACTTTCTGAAGCAGTTCTAGAAGTCCCCTTTCGTGTCTTTATGACACGTGATGAATGCTGCAGTTAAGTGCAGAGTGGCATCCAACAGGAAGGCAGACTTGGGAAAACAGGACGCTGTGTCCTCATCTGTCTTCTTCAACAGATCTGGCACCATGCAACCTCCAGCCCTTCCCAAAGTCAGAAAGACCAAAAAAGGTAGATGTTTTGAATCCAGGACATTGAGGCAGCCACAACAGCACAACCAACGTCCAATTAAGCAAAACTAAAGACACTCATAACAGAGGACTTCCCAAACTGCCTCAGAAAGTACCAAGAATAGTGGGATAAGTATGTTCAAAGTAAAGAGGGAGATCAATGACAATGTCTTTTACCGTAATAATTTTTTTAAAATTTAAAAGTTCACCAGATTTTTCAGTCACACCTCAAATAGCAAAACTATTATTCCGGCCAGGCGTGGTAGAGCACGCCTGTAATCCCAGGACTTGGGAAGCTGAGGCAGGAGGATCACCATGAGTTCAAGCCACCCTGAACTACAGAGTGAGACCCTGCCTCACAAAACCAAAACCAAAAAAAAAAAACCTATTATTCCTACTGAGGTGCAGTCTCCTAACCTTATCCCCAAAGAAAAGCTGAATAATCATTATAAACACAGAGGTTACTAAAAATGGCTACCACTATTTTTAAAAACGAAACAGAAGCCTGGCTCAAAGAATCTGATTTTTACCCATCACTCTCCCAGTATTTTAAATCAAGAGTCAGCATTTACTTTCCATAATACCCTTAGAAACATGCCAGCGGGTCTTGGCTTTGTGCCATAAAGATTTATGTGCCATGAAGAGCCTGCCTTTTTATTTAATTTTGGGTGTAAAATGATCAAATATATAAATGTATTAACTCAGTAATTAATGCATCATTTCACTGCAGTTACAAACTGTTCATCAATAAAAAATTATATTTCATTTACATATAAGAAAGTTAACACAAAAAGAAAAAAAGAAAGTTAACACAAATTTTTTTCTAATAAATTATTTCACACAGGTATATGCTTAAGAATCTATTTAATTGTTCAACTGTGCTAGAGAACACATATTTTAGAAAACAAAACATTTCATTAGATTCAGTTGCAACAAAGATGATTTCCAATGGGAATTCCTTACACTAACCTGATTACTGAAAAAATTTCTTCATCCAAAAAGGAAGTTCTGTTGCCAAGTCTGTGTATTATGTCAATATGTATATTTCCAATTATGTTTTTAATAGTATCATTTTCAGGAAACTGGTTTCACAAATATTAGAGATTCCATTTTTAATAATTTTATACATAGTTCCAGAACATGTTCTCCAATTATCATTTTTCTAATGAACACATATAACTGACCTATGTTTACACATATATTTTCTCTACACAGTGAAATTTTTAAAAAAGAGAATGGCATAGAATGTGCGAAAGCTCTGGCTCTCCAAAACAAAGCCAAAAAAAAAAAGTCATTTATTTATGCCTCTAGATTTTTACTTTTTGAGTTTTACTTTCTTTCCTTGTCTATTTTTTAAATGCTAAAACCTATGATCTCAAGGAAGCATACCCCTCAGACAAGCATGATAATTGACCAATTTTAATTATTTAGATTTGAGAAGTAATTACCTAATAAATAAAAACATTATTTCAAATTGGGGAGGGGAGTTAGTCTTGCATTATCCAAAAATTTTAAAACTTGACTTAAAATTCATTGCCAATAAATATACTAACTTTCTGGACAAAATGGAGAGCCTCGTAAGATAGAGTTGCACAATCAGCAACAACTTAAACTAGTCAGGATAGCAGGAATCCGGGGTCAGAGCCACCTTCACCATCTTGGTCTCGCCGCCGTGTGTGAGCGGGACCACAGTTGTGTAGCACTTGTTCCTGCTGTAAGCATAGCAGGTCTCTGGAACTCTGTCCTCCTCGCAGAGGTTGCTCTGCGTGGCAGTAACTACCTGATTATCCAGCTCCACTTCTACAGGATCACATTTTTTACAGCTAAAAAACAAAGGACACATGGTAGTAATTCACATTAAATGCTGTATCGAAATATGAGTGACCGACCACACATTTCTATCTAAAATCAATTAGTTCTTATACCCCTGACTTGTAATAAAAGGTGACTCCTTTTGGACCTAATCAATTCTATAATACAGAATAGTTATGAGAGTTTCAACCTTTAATAAACAGAAATTAGTTGAAAGTGAGCTATATAATGATATGATGATTTGATTGTTTTATCTACACCCTACAGAAACTTCTACTGTGTTAGGTTTAATCCAAACTGTACAGTTTGTTTAAATGTTATTTATGGTGACAAGAAAAGAATAGAGAAACTATTTGGTATCCATCATTTCCAAAGAAACATTTGCAATGTTTATAAGCTCCATTTACTAAACTACTCATATAAAATGACCCTTCCTATATGAATGACAGTAGTTTCTTCGTTAGAATACATGTATAGCTACTTTTTTTTTTTTTTGGTGCTGGGGATCGAACACAAGGCCTTGTGCTTGCAAGGCAAGCACTGTAACCACTGATCTAAATCCCCAGCCCATAGCTACTTTTAAATCTGTCACAGTCCTGTAAAACTGTGATATCTAATAACACAAGAAATGTATTCAAAAGTTCAGATATTTTTAAATGTTTATACTCCAACATATTTTCAGAAACATTCTTACTAACAAGGTTAATTTAAAGTTATTAACTTCCATATATATATATTAGTATGAAAGAAAATCTCTTACATGTCAGACAAATGGTACACAAAATTGGTTCTCCGTGGTGAGGTGGGATCAGAGATATTCTCCCTGTTATTCACAGGAACACTAAAAGAAGAAACAAATAATGGAACACAGATATTGCTACTTCCGATACAGGTGTACTTTTGGAAGAGTATTATTTAATTGGAACAGCACTTACCTTCACATTTAAGCACTCTTGTAATACAGGGGCGCCTCAGTGCACAAAGTCAATTCTCTCCATGAGTCTGGTCACAAACTGAACTGGATGGGAACCCGAACTTCCCCCAAATATCAGCATTGAACCCAACCACTGAATTTGATTCGGTTCTCATCGACTCGGTTTGTGGCCAGAATCATGGTGAGAATCAAATTTATGATCCATGATCCTACAGTACTATAACTCAGTTTTCTATGCTTTAAACATTTCCCATTCAACATAAAGCTCAGAGCAACTCCTCCGTCAGCTGTCTTTGGGAAGCCTGCCAAACCCGCCAGACCCTGCCAGCTCGTCTACTGTTGTGATGATCACCTCGATCCCACCCCTCCCCTGTAGTCTCACAGAAGCTCATCTATACTTAAATAGCAAATGCCTGATCACAATTGTTTATCTACAGAATGCATGCTTTCCCAGGCTGCATGAGCTCTCTGAGGCAAGCAGGTTTACATATTCCTAGTCCCTAGACAGAAATGTGATGTGTGAAATATGTTCAATACTAGTAGAATGAACAGGCAGGCAGACATGATTAACCACATTTCAAAGCTGTGCAAATTATAAATGAGAGAGGTTATTCACCTAACCAAGTTCACACAATTAAGTAACAAAACTGAAGAAGAGGAAACATAAACCAGGCTGAAAGAGGTGGGAGAAAAACTTCAAACAGAGGAACTGGCAGACATAAATACCAAAGAGGAAGAAAACACTGAGAATGCAAGGAAACAAAGACATTAGAGGATTGCTGGATATTTACACATAAAATAAAAGTGGCAATGATAATCTTGAGAAGTTAAGCTTCGCAGGTTAGGCTGGACATTTGTAAGATAGTCTAAGGACAATATTGGAGAAACCACCAAAAGGGTTTCACGCAGTATAATGGTATGCTGGTAAGTGGTGCATACGTTAGATGAATAAATAAAAGCAAACATTAAAAATAAATAAATAAAAGTAAATATTTTAATACATGCCAGGAACTAGACAAGCTCTATTCTCTATTGTGAGAATCAATATTCTCACAACCTTATGAAGTAGGCACTATTTGCCCCTATTTAAAGTAATGAAGTTTAGAGTGGATACCTAACTTGCTTCTCTTTTGCAAATGGCAAGAGGACCAAAACAGCAAGGGAAGGAGGGAAAAAGACATAAAAAGAAGATGTGTTACATACATGTACCAACTCCCCACAATGAATGTAATCATTATGTACAGCAAACACATATTAATTAAAATAAAAATTAAAAAAAATAGAGCACACAGCTGTTAAGTGCCCCAAACAGAACTTGAAGCAAAATTCTTAAACACATTATTCTTATCCCATTAATTAAATGGGATTGAATCCTGTGTTTCTAGAAAAGGTATTTGGTTGGTAGAAACTATTAAGGTAGGAGTGTTTAACAAGGGAAATTTATTACTGATTGGGTCCAATACAAATCTTATTCTTCAATTATTTTTTTTTTGTTGTTTTGTTTTTTGTTTTTTTTGTTTTTTGTGGTGCCGGGGATCGAACTCAGGCACTTGTGCTTGCAAGGCAAGCACTCTAATCACTGAGCTAAATCCCCAGCCCCTTATTCTTCAATTATTATTAGTATTCTTGCTGTTGAATAAGAACCACATAGGATATAACTCTGAACTATGTGAGAAATGAAATGACTACCTCACGTTCAAGTTACAAGTGAAGACTGAGTCAAATTAGTCAATTTCGATCAGTCTCATCTTTATGCAGACATCTGAACATAGTGTAAATACTCAGTAGACCACACCCTGGTGTAAAATAAGGCTCTTACTGCTATCTGAAGTTTCAATTTGAATTGATCGAGGACAACTGAAAGTTCTGATTCAACTGAAATTACTCCACATAAACAAGGCATCATGAGGACTACCTCACAACCTTTAGTTATAATCTGATATAGCTGTCCATTTTTTTGGTTGTCTGCAACACTTAATTCCTGCTCTCAACTTCTACAAACCTCGTACACGTCAAGAAGGGGAGTAAAGATGCAGGTGCTACATTTAAACAATGCTTAATAACAAAAGGTCTCTGCTTACAGTGGGGAAAACGGAACCATGGAGTGTTACATACATGATTCGGATGTTTCTCTCCACGATGTCCTCATTGGGGTTTTCAGAGGAACGGATGACCCTGGAAGTAACGCGGACACACTGACACTTATCGTCAGCAAGGATGGTCCTTTCGTCTTCATCTTGGGCTTCAGAGATAAAACATGTTAGGGAAAAAGGAAACTGAAGTCAATTTATATATTCTGTAATGAGGTCATTTATCTTTCTTGTCTGCAGAAAAATGTTTTATTATTAATCAGTCCTAGCTTTTTCCATTTGTTTTCTTTCCTAATCTAAAATAGCTAAGTGGAATCTCACATCATCGTGAAAGAAATCCAAATGTACTCGAAAAGGAGTTTTCTCTTTTTTCTTAGATTAGTCCATGAAAACCTGGGATGAAAGAATTCTGATTTTCTTCTAATGCTTCGAACAGAGGCACAGCTCTTTGAATGATGTAGCCTTGTTAAAAACCACTGCCAAATGCCAAAGTAAGAGAGAAAACAAAACTCTAGAGTTTCCCCTAACCAAAGCAATTATTCAAAAGTGAACAAAAAAATAGCTTAGCCTTTATAAATTCCATTTGAAAATGTCACATCCTTCTCCAACTCTCATTTGTAAATAAAAATAACTTTTTTTACATTACATTGGAGTAAAAACAGGTACCTTTGCCCCAAAGCTACATTGTTTTTGTAAGATTTTTAAATGTTCTCCACAATTTTCCTAATTGTATTCTTTTATAACAATAATCAGATTATCATAGTATAACTTTATTAAAATAAAAAGCACTGAATTAATATTATAAGAATTAAAGGATGGAGGTAATATAGTTCTAAAATGCTACAAATTTTCAAAAGCAATTTAGAAAATATTGTGAGGTACAAGTAAAATTTACAATAATACACCAGCCTACAGAAATAATGAACAAATGAATTAATGCACAGGTAACCATTAAAACATTAACTTTGAATGACAACATTTATTATCTAATCTAAATATTACACACAAAGGTCTGGTTAGTACTTTAAGGAATAAACAAAGAAAATTTTTTACT
>PVJO010035126.1:0-10223 GCA_004026905.1 Hystrix cristata | reverse complement strand
GTGGAGGAGATTGTGTGCACGGGCAGGACTGCGGGTCTGGACGTCGATGGGGCAGACACAGAGGAGCTTGTCGAGGACCGTGAGGAGGAGCTGACGACGGAAGAACCTGCTGAACTCCAGAGCGAGCAGCAGAAAACATTTGTTGGGGAGCATCCACTGAGGAAGAGGAAGGCAGGGAGGAGGGTAGCGGTGATGTGATGAAATCCATCATGGAAACATGGAATTAGCGCCAGGATTTCTTTGAGAAGCGCCACCCCAACATATCTGTAATGAGCCGAGTGTTAAAGCTGATGAACAATAACGTATCTCTTTTCCAGGGGCTTCTGCAGTGCAGGAAAAACAGGGACATTAGACAGATTTTTCATCAAAATTGATGCTGCAGCTCAGAGACAAAGAAGCCAGGAAATCCCCAACGGAGCTCTCCCCGATGTCCTTGTGGAGGGGGACTCTCCCTCCAAAGAATAACCTCCTCCCACCCACCTTCCTGCCCACCAGGCCATAACTTGCCTCAAGCAGGGTTAGTGTTCTCTCTCCTCATACTGTACTGTACTTTGTTTTATATTTTTGTGGTTAAAAAAATACACACGGTTCAGAACAGATTAACTTTATTTACATTGAACCTTCCAAGGAAATTTGACTCAGTTTGTGACAAACTTGGTTCACGACCAGAATCACAGAACAAATTAAATTTGTGAACCAAGGTACCACTGTATTCCTCAGAAAAATCTTCAGCTGTCTTTGCTGTATTTGATTCTGAGTGAACATCTGGGCAATCAGGTTAATGAGGAGCTACCGCCAAACAAAACGGGGACTAGTAAAGACAACAAGAGAAAGAGAAAAAGATCAAAAAAAGAAGCTAAAATACTACACAAAACCATGAGCTCTATTCAATCTTTTGCTAACTGCTTTTGTTAATTGTAATTGCCACATTGTAATGAAATATTCAACAATCTATCCAACTCCAGAGAAACTTGCAGCTGCTCAAAATATGGTGTCTACTGTGGAATGTGCTCTTCAACACATCTCGGATTGGCTTGGTAAAACAAATAAAGACACAAAAACATCAGGTTAGAGAGAAATGAAGAAAGACGAGGCTGTAGAAAACCGTTCCAAGAATAAAGGAGGTCAGACATTGTGTGGTATAATGAGGTTACTCTACTGATAAAGAAGGTGCTGGGACTTCCGCATTATATGGTTGCAAAAGACTTGCTGATTAAGAATAATATGGACTTGGAACTGGTTTTAACATGCAAAGACAAACCAACAGAGACTCTATTAAATATAAAGATAATCTTCCTACTCAGATTCAGAAGAGAGACACCAAGCAAGACAATGTACAAATGAGGTATCTATTATAATTCAGAATACAAAAGAGCCCACTCTGACTTGAATGGTGATCCTTAATTCCCCTCTAATTAGAGATAAACTGGAGAAGGATGGAGAAAATGTGATGAAAGCTAAAGGCAGAAATGCCTGGATGCCTTGGTGTCTCTTCGACACGCCAAATGGTTTCAGGCAAGGGCTAGTGAATTAAAATCATCTATGACTGTCCTACTCATTCTGCATATGTGTGACAGAATCCCCCATGGGCATCATTGCAAGGATGGCCACTAGAGCCTGTATGTGAAAAGTCTGTAGGTACTTTGGTTAGACCTCTGGGCCCCAGGAAGGCCTTGAGACAAGTAACGGAGTGTTTGGCAGCTGGAATACTACTTCCAGGGGGGTGCCAGTCTTCGTGATGCTTGTGCACGATACCCAACAGATGCTCTGAGCCACACAACTGTGCATGCACAAAGAAGATATTACCCACAAGTACAGACCATCAGCCTGTGGTCACATTTATAAAGTGCTAGAGATGGACACCCCTTCCATTTAATAAGCCCTTTCAGAAGTATTCCTGATCAAGTACCGATAAAGAAGGTGCTAGAGATGGACCCCCCTTCCATTTAATAAGCCCTTTCAGAAGTATTCCTGATCAAGTACCGATAAAGAAGGTGCTGGGTCTTCACCTCTAAAGAGGCCATTTGAAGATGGATTAGTAGATGATAAAGATCCCAGTAAGATGAAACATAACTCAAGGAAAATGCTGGGTAGGAAAGCAATAACCTTCATAAATGCACTAACGAGGCTAGATCAGGTCAGGCTTGGCCCCAGTATCAGCTCTTCTCTCAGCATGGCCCTGTCCACACCCTGGTCTTCACCATGTCTGCAGATGTAGACAGCACAATTTAAGAAGTCGCAGGGCTATCCAAGAAAACAGCAAAGCTTCATATAGCAGTGAAGGTATTACAGGCAATGGGATACCCAACAGCTTTGCTGCAGACATCGAATGTATGAGTTCTGATGAAAAGTCAGACAATGAAAGCAAAACTGAAAGTGTCTTCAAACTCAGCAATAATACTGGAAATTCTACAACTGAAACTTCCAGTACATTAGTATGAATTCAGGGCCTCACGGCAAGCGGCCAAACTCCTGTAATGGAGCTCAATGAAGAAAGGCGAATTCTTAGATATGAGCTCATCTCAGAGACTGGTGGAAGCCATGGCAAGTGGGGACAGAAGTAGGCGGACAGAAATTGAGAGGTGCAGGTCCAAATAAGAAAGTGGCAAAGACGAGTGCCACTTTAGCTGACTTGTAGAAGCCGTCTTCTGAACCCAGTGCAGCAAATAATAAGAAAAAGAAGTTTCCTCAAGCGAAAGGTGTTGTGAATACAGTCGTGCCAGTAGTAGTCCAGGTGGTGAGGCAGAAGAGGGACTCTGACAGGGGAGCCAGCTACTTCTGGCCACGTGGCCCCAGGGTAGGGAGCACCATTTGGTCACAGCACAGCTGATCCTGCATATGGGTTGCCCTAAAAAGAAGCTGGTTATGAAATTCCCAACCAATCCTGCTCCCCACTACTCATTCTGTTAGTAAGTAACAGAAGCACATTTCCACCGAACAACCGTACAGTACAGTATTGTACAGCACAGAATGTTAAGGAAAGCTTCTTTGGACACACACTTGATCAAAATCATTTGTACAGATCAGTCCTACTTTTTTTAACAAATGCAAATTTAGCTTTCTAAAACTTGAAAACAAACCCAAAAAACCACTTCTGTGAAACAGTACCTCATTTCTGGAAAATAATGTGTATTTTAAATAAATTTTTATGGTCTGGGAAAATAAAAGTCTAGCAGTTCAAAGTTCAAGTTTTAAGACATTATCGTATTATTAAAATTAAATTTCTGAAGGAGGTACAGTCTCAAACACTGATCACAGTCTCATTGTAACATATACATACATACGTACTTATTTTCATATATCAACATTGTATCCCACATCCATGATAAACTCACTCAATAGTTCTAATCTTTTCTGCAGATCCCATGAGACTTTTTACATAATCACATCATCTGCAAATAAAGATATTTTATTACATTTATTCCAATCTCTAAGACTTGTTTTCTTCTTACCTTACTGCACTGGCTAGCCCCTCCAGTACAATGCCAAGTAGAGGTAGTAAAAATAAACATACCTGCCTTGTTCCTAACCTTCAGGGAAAGCATTCAGTCTTCAAACAGTAAGTACAATGCTTGCAGCTTTCTTGTTTTGTCTTGGTTTGGTTTTTTGCAGATAGCCTACACTGTTTTGAGAAAGTTTCATCCATTTCCAGTCTCCTGAGAATATTCATCATGAAAGGATGTCGAATTATTGAAAAGAACACATGGTTTCTCAATATGATGAATTACATGGACTGAGTTTTTAAATGTTAAATCAACTGCACAATCTTGGGGTTAAATCTACTTAGCCATAATTTATCATTGTTTTTATAGATTATTTGATTTGCTAAAATTTTTAGACAGGCTGGGGATTTAGCTCAGTGGTTAAAGTACTTGCCTACCAAGCCCAAGGCCTCGAATTTGATCCCTGGCACCAAAAAAAAAAAAAAAAGAATTTTTATACAGATATTTATAAGGGATATTGGTCTGTAGTTTTCTTTCTTGTGTTATTAAAGTAACATTTTCTTCATAGATTGATTGGGGAGGTTGTGTAGTATTCCATAAAATTCACTTATGTCTTTACTACCTGTACAATTTGTATGGTAATGTCACTTTTCTCATTCCTGAATTGGAAGTTTGTGTCTTACCATTTTTTCCTGATCAGTCTCTCTAAATGTTTTTCAGTTTACAAAAGCCAGTTTTATTTAAAAAAAAAAAAGTTTTCAGTTTCACTGCTGATTTGTATTATTGTTTTCTGTCTCACTGCTTTGATTTTATGACACTCTTTCTTCAGCTTGCTTTGTTTCATTTGTTCTTCTTTAGTTTCTTAAACTGGAAACCGAGGTCATTGATTTGAGATTTTTCTTCTTTCCGAATACAGTTTAATGCTGTACATTTCCCTTTAAGTACTGATCTGGTCGCCACAGCACCACCGCCGCCACCGCCCGAATTTTGCCGGAGCACTTTCAGTTCTGTCTCTCTGTGTGGTGTCAGTCAGATGCTGCCGCAAGGGGAGACACAAAAGTCTGTTACACTCACGGGTCCTAGAAACAAATGACTTGTCACATCATACCCAGCCACATGGGAAAGCCAGGGGGTGCTCGGTCTGCAGGAGCGAGGGGAAAGCTCAGGCTGGGTCTCTGACGGGGGGTCCTGCAGAAAAAGCACAGCAGCTCAGGGTAAACATTCGAGGTACAGCTAGCGTGAAGGACTGTAACGATGCTGTGAGTTGTCCGCAGATGCCTGACACCTGACACCTGACACTTGGACACCAGGGCAGTGCAATATTGCTTCCTGGCTTAGGGCCAGATGGGTGTGGCCATGGGCTGGGGTCAGAGGCAAGCTCCGGACTGGGCTCTCACTGCCTCAAACAATTGGCCAGCCGCAGAAGGGACGGTCCAGCACCAGCCAGAGCCGGAAGAGATGCGGAAGGGGGGGGAGCCAAGATACATCATGTACAGGTACAAAATAACCATGATGAGTGTGATCATTATGTATACAACGTACCAATACATGGTCTTGGTAAAAAAAATTTAAAAATAAAAAAAAATTTAAAAAGTCAACACTCATACAGAAAATGAAAAAAATATAAACAATAGTTTTATTTTCACTTGTTCAAAATATCGATTTCCTTTTTGACTGTTTTCTTTTTGATTTAGAGTTGTATGTGTAGTTTCCATATTAGGGTTCTCCAGAGAAACAGAACTAAAGAAGAGGGTTGATTTACTACAAAAGATTAGCTCCCATGATTATGGAGGCCAAGAAGTCCCACAGTCCACCGTCTGCAAGCTGGAGGTCTGGGAAAGCAGGTGGTGTAATTCCAGTTCAGGCCTGAGGGCCCAGGAACCAGGAGCACCACTGTCAGAGAGCAGACAATGAATGACCCAGCTCAAACAGAGAGTGAATTTGCCCTCTTCCACCTTTTTGCTCTATCAGGCCCTCAACGTATTAGATGATGCCCCTCCGCACGGTGGGGCCACCTGCTCGCTCTGCTGGTTCCGAGTCTCACCTCCCTGGGAACACACTAACAGACTCACCCACTAGTAATGCCTCACCGGCTGTCCAGCTGCCCTGTACCCTCAGCCAAGTCAACACATAACTAACCATCACATTGTCCAAAACTTGGGGGTTTCCCAGAGACTCTTCTGTCTCTTTTAATTCCACTCTGGTCATAGAACATAGATGGTTTGAGTCATTTTGAATTCATTAGGAGCTGTTATATGCTCTGAGATTGATCCTATCTTGGCAAACAATCTGTGTGTACTTGAAAAAATTATTTGGCTGCTATTGGGTGGAATAGTCCCCAAATGCCAACTAGGTCACACTGGCTGACAGTATTGTTCAAAAGTCTTCCTTACCTTTACTGATTTTGACCAACTTATTCTAGAAACATACACACACAAAAAAAACCTCCTATGAGTGAATTTAGCATGATTGCAGAATACAGTATTGATACATAAAAATCAATTGTACATTTATAGCCCAGAAACAATCATTTGGAAATTTAGAGAAAAAAGGAATTTGTTACATGGTCAAAAAAATAAAAATTAGATTCAGACTTGGACTTTCTTTGAAAGAATTACTGCAAGAGTGGGCCAGAGTCCAGGGCTCTGGGGGAAGAGGAAAATATTAACAAAAGTTTGCAGTAAGCTATTTCTAGAACAAAGGATGAGGGATTCCTTTAAGATGCTTCTACTTTTTATTTGCTTTTTGCCATGCTGAGGATGGAACCCAGGCCCTTGCACATGCTGGGCAAATGCTCCACCGCCATGCTCTGCTCCCAGTTCACAAATATCACCGGGCTCAGGTAAAACCAACATTGTCGGCAAGAACACACTGAGCACAAAGGCATAAAATGTGACAACAAAGGGTGCGTGTGCTATTATTTGAGTATCTCAAGTACAAGGTGTGACAGTGAGACTGAAAATAGCTGCTCTATTCAGGTCTGAACACCTGGGTGCCAGCCCGTCAGGGTTGCGGGACAGGTTGCCTGCAGGCCTCGCGGGTGCCTCTGCACAGCCTCAGGGCTGGCTACGTCTTCCAGTGGGAGGCCCCGCGGTCACCTCCTGCGGTTGGCACCAACAGATGTGGGTTAGCTGCTTGGTGATACCAACTGCTCACCAGGCTTATGAATCTGTCCCCAAAGGTTCTGTCTTCCAGTTCCGAGAACAGGAAGGTGGCTCTTGCTTAAAACCCTAACAAGAAACCCTGTCTTCTCCTCGGGAGGGGCCTTGTGGCTGCTTCCTAGAGCAACACTCTAGGGTGCTGGTGCCTAGAATGCTGCCGCTGAGCAGCAGGGCAGACAGGGCCCTGCACTGCCTTCCAGGTGTGTGCAGTTCCCTGCCGGCCCGCCTCCTCCCTGCCGGCTGCACAGGCCTTTCCTGACCAATCCGCTTCCCTGTCCTCTTAAACACCTTTTTTTCCACAAAAGAAACAAATGGAAAAGCCCAAAGACACCTTTAAAGATAAGGAACTATTAGAAGAGGGACCCAGCCTCCAGCAATATCTACATCACGTTTTGCAGGAGAAATCAGAGATGGTCCTCTCAGAGAAGAGGAGCCACCAGGAGCTAGGTGCACGGTTTTCCGAGGGGGTGATGGCTTCTGAGCAACCTGGAGGGCCCACATGTTGGGACCAGCCTGTGGAGAAGAGCAAAGGAGGGAGCTGGAGAGCTGAAGTCCCAGTCTGAGTCCCCCGGACGAGTGTCAATCGCTCAACTCCCCTCCCACCAAGTCCCCCGGCCCTTCCCCACCCACACTTCTGTCTTGTGGTGTGTCTCCCCAGCAGCTCCACCGTCCTCCCACAGACCTGCTACGAGTCAGCCTTGATGGACACAGCCCAGGCCTGAGACAGGTATAAACCATTTGGCTACCGCAGGATGGCGAAATGTTCCATTTTTTGTTTATTCAGTAGAACATCAAAACAAATACGCCTTAAATAGTATAAATTTTTATATACAGGAATGACCTACTTCCCCAAAAGTTTAAATATCCAAAAAATACTCTTCTTTTTTTAAACCCTGGGCGATACAAAGGTTGAGCCAAAACGCCAATGAATTTCGCTCAACAGGCAAGAAGCTGTGTTCAGACCAGAGCGGGCAACACTACATGAAAGTACTGAGGTGTGGAGGGAGTGCGGGCCGCAAAGATCCCTTCCCAACGCTGGTGCCAGTGCTGAGCACCGAGTCTGCAATCGAGTGACCCAACAGCCATCACTTCCTGAAGCGCTTGAAAAGCGGGTGCACGTGCTTGGTGGGAGCCTTGCTCCTGGCCGAGTGGTACTCCATGTACACAGTGTCATCCGCCCCAGACATGGAGCTCATGGTGCCGAAGCGCCGGGACGCCTGGGGGAGGGGAGAACACAGCTCTCAGTATCTGAGGGGCAAAGACTACATTTACAAAATACGGAATAAAATGCAATGCATTGTATTATTTTTAAGCAACACCTACTGTGTCTCAGGCTCTGTTCTAAACATGTTAGACGTATGACCTCATCTAACCCTCACAACTACTACAATGCTCATCCTACACAAGAGGAAACCGAGGCACAGAGAGTAAAAAATTAACCACAACCACACAACTCATAAGGAAACAGGACTTGAATACAGACAGTCTGGCTTAGGTTTTGGGGGTTTGGGGAAGGTTTTGTGTGTTTTTTGAGACAGGGTCTCACTATGTAGCTCAGCCTGGCCTGATACTCATAGCGATCCTCCTGTCTCAGCCTCCTGAGAACTGGGATTACAGGTGTGTACCACCACACCCAGTGTCAAGACTTGGAGTTCTTAACCAGAGTGCTATGCTGCCTTTTGTATTTTTTATTTTTTGGTGCTGGGGATCAAACTCAGGGCCTTGTATGCTGCCTTTTTTAATGACAATTTCTGAACAGGTTTTTTTTAACAGGGCAGAAGTCCCTTAAAATCTCCTGAGATGCCACATAATATGCTTTGAACCAGAGGAAAGCCAGAAAGCCTTGGGTTTAAGCTGGGTATGGTGAAGTGCAACTGTAGTGCCAGTTACTCAGAAGGCTGAGGTGCAAGGATCCCTTCAGCCCAGGAGTTCAAGGCCAGCTGGAACAACATAGTGAGACCCAACTCAAAATAAACAAAAAGGAAGGCCTGAGTTGGAGTCCTGGCTCTGCTTCTTACTAGGAGACCCTGGGCAAACACTAAATGTCTGCCTCAGTGAACTCATCCGTAAAATGGGGATAACTACATCCGTGCTGACAGATGGAGTATGAACAGAAATCACAGAGGTTGGGTTTGGCCTGAGCCCAGCACACAACCGACACCAGATTACAGGAGAAATATGCAGGTAACACTAGTGCTCTGCTCAACACAGCTTGACCTTGCAGGGTACCCTCAGGGTCCAGGGGACCCTGGGCTTCCATGCAGACTGCGTCCTGCTGGTGGGAGGAGGATGGCTGCTCCCTTCTTGTCTTGTTTTAGGCACCGCTCACCTTCTGGCTTTGCTACCGACTACACCCAAAAGCACATGACGAGGCTGCCCGTCCCTCCCTGAATGACTGCTAAGAATTCTGTGCAATGATGCTTTTTCATTATATACACTCCATCTGCCCAGAACATGGAGAAACTCAGAAAGTATAAACAAAAGCTCAAGTTTACAGGACTACCTATTTTTCGTTTAGAGAACCACCCATTTTTCAAAATAAGCACTGAAACTACTGTATGAGCCAATCCTCAGACCCATGTTATAGGCCGGAAATCACTGAGGAAGCACCCAGAGTGAGCTGACTCGCCCAAGATCCAAAGGCAGCTGCTGGCCTGTCACCCACTGCAGCACCCAGGAGCCTGCTGGAGAGAACCCACCACCGTGTGCTCACCATCCAGGGAGGCGGCATCAGGACTAACAAATACTCATTCTGGACTGTGACCAGTCAGTCACAGTCACTGTATCCCAGCTGCGTCCAAAAACAAGTGCATGAGGGACACGCACTAAAAGGTTGTTGGGTTGTTTCTATTATTCTCTTCACATTTTTCTCTTTTCCAAAAGACCCCAGAGAACACACGCACACAGGACTACAAGCGCGCATACGCATCGGAAAGGGCTGCTCTTTGGGACCACTGACCCCTGCAGCCCCACTCCCTCGCTCACCTGGCTGGATCTGGAGCCAAATTCTCCTGCCACCACCTCCTCCTCTGCGTCCAGGTCAGTGGCCGCCAGGACCTTCTGTAGGAGCTGCTGTTGCTCCTCCTTTGTGGAAAACGCCAACTCTTCCTCCTCCATGCCAGCAAGCTTGGTGATGACCTGCAAACCCAGAGGCAGGTGCGTGTCCCTCTGTCACCTCCCTTCAGCCTGGCTCCACCTTTTGCTCATGCCCCTCCCAGCCAGCCAGGGGGCCAACAACAGAGAGCTCCTGTCTGACGCTCTGGGGACCGGCTCCAAGAGCTGCCTTTGACAGGAGCTGGCCTAGACAGCTCAGGCAATCTGGAGGGATCTGTTCCCTGCACACAGTATCTAACGGTCCTGCTCAGAAGGCCGACAGGAGCCTCGGTGGTGGTCAAATACTCCGCGCAGTTTTCCCGTCCTGCCCTAGGTAAAGACAGGGAAACAAGGAAAGATACAGGCCGTGCCCTCTGACAAGGACACTTTGCCACACTTCACTTGGCCCCTGGGCTTCCGGTGGGAGTGAACGCTGAGTAATGGTAGGCTGTCAAGAGTTACCAGCCACGGGCTGGGGATTTAGCTCAGTGGTTAGAGTGCTTGTCTTGCAAGCGCAAGGCCCTGA
>PVJO010035125.1:0-10214 GCA_004026905.1 Hystrix cristata | reverse complement strand
ACATCAGTTTTCTGAGCACTAACTGTTCCAGAACACTCAAGCATTTACTCCAGTGCCTACACAGCATTAGTGTCCTATTTCCTGCATCTGTTGTTATTTTGTAAAGGCAAAATAAAATGTTTTCTCTTGTCTTTTATTTTTTTGGGTTGGCTTCTTGCAAAGCTCAAATTCAAATGCAGAATTCCTATTCCCAGGACCAATTTGCTTTCCATCATGTTAAGCAGGTGAGAAACTATGAAATCCTTTCTCTAGACATCTCTGCATGGCTACACCCTAATTTATTCTTTGGAGTAAGGCTCTGATTCCATCAAGCCATTTCTTTTTTCCCCATGGGAATGCAAGTAGACAAAAGCAAATTGTGTCCTAGTTATTCCTCTGGCCAGCTGTGTGACTCTGGATAAGTTATTTGACATCTCTAAACCCCACCGCCCTCATCTGTCAAATCAGGATGATGAGCTAATTGGTCTTCCAGAATTGCTGCGGTAAAACCAGTCATAACTCTGTTGCTTCTGCATCTATCACAACCAGCCTTTGTAAAATTGGATAAATATGTTTTCCTTACACGACTGCAGAGTTTGGGGTGTTCAGACATTACCTGCATCTGGATGCTGGAGCCTGAGGGTGATTCTTCCTGAAGGAAATAGATCTGGCCCATATAGTGTGACTCAGCTGGGCTTCAAGGAAGTATCACTTTGAAAGGGCGATATCACGATATGTGAAATGGATGAAAGAGGAAGCTCAGGAAGCCACAGCAAGGAAATCTTAGTTGCCTGCTTGACTTTAGCTACCTGTCTTCTTCCTGCCTAAGGACAGCACAAGGGGCAAAGAGAGCAGAGCTTTCAGGAAGAGAAGGGCTTCTGGGACTATGCTGTGCAGGATGATCAGGCGATTCTCCTTCACTCTTCTCTAACAGGCTGAGGAGGACTTCTCAGAAGAAATGAATTGTTTTAGTGTTGCTAAGAAGAGTATTACATTCTTACTTTCCATCTGCCTTTGTCGTATCACCCTATGTGCTGATTTGCTTTATCTCAGTGACCTATTTTTCACATAGTTAATATATTGATGCTACATGGAGCTGAGACAAAATGCTGGTTTTCTCATCCTGTGGCGCACAGGCAGAAAAGAGCAGGCTGCGGAACAGATTTGCCATATGCTGCTGCTTCTCTGCATTATTGAACTCGAGCTCAGTGGCTGGGATTTCTTGGGTGTTCATTTTCAGAGACAGGGCTGCATTTTATTTCTGAGTTTTGCTGTTAATCAATAAACTGCAAATAAAACTGCTGAAAGCTAATTTCTCCCAGAGACCACGTCTTTCTTTGGTTGCTTCAGCTTCAGACACACTAGGGTCCCTGATGATGACTGTTTTCACTGTTTGAAAAAGAATTTGAGTCCTGTTCCTGACAACAGAAGAAGTTAACATTTCAAATGAAGTCTGTGGGGAAAACTTGGCTGCAAAATCTTCTCTGTGATTGTTCTTTAAACAATATCTCAGGAAGGACAGGGATGGAAGAAGAGGAAACTAAGGGCACTGGAGGATGGAGCCAGACTTGTCTCTACTCAAAGTTATTTGGTGTATGAAGACAAGCTACTTTTCTTCTGCCTTCTTTTATTTTGTACCTTTAAACCGCATTGCCTACATGCCCCATGAGTTACCGTACTCCCTTTAAAACCTTTTTTTAAAACAGATTTAAGAAACTACCTCATATTTAAGGTTTACATAACTGATGAAACTTTGAATGTTACTGCTAAAAAGTGCTTCTAAACTTGAATGGGCAGATAAAACCTCAAGCTAAATGAATGATGCTGTAGTCGTATATTCATGATTTTTAATCATTATTCGGCAGCATTAAGAGGACCTTGAAATCATTCGTGTCTGCCCCTTCACTGCTGCTTTTTCTGACAGCTCTTTCTAATGAAATATTCTTGTTCAGTACAGAAACTGTGGCGTTATCCCACTGCACTCCCTGTTATTACATCCAGTTGGAGCCCAGAAGAACTGTTCTGGGCCCTCACTGATTAACTTGGCACAGGCAGTGGATTGTGTGGTGTGACCAGCTAGAGTGAGGACAGCCACACAGATTCCTCTCTGGGAAGAGCGTTCATTCCTTTTCTGACTTCCTGGCTATACTGAGTCATGCTCTAGAGAGGTCAGACGCTGGGGCAGATCAAGTTTGCTATTGCTTCTTTCTTATTTTTAACTCATTGATTTATTGTAGTGAGATTCGTTTCCATGGCAACAAAGCAGGGCATGGGTTAGGAAGCTCAGCAAGAGCTGTGAAACTTGAGGGGGTCCGTTTTGGTTTTGTCTTCGCTTGCATCATTTCCAGATGCCAGCCACAGCCTCAGAGGTCACGCTGCCCTTGGGTCTTCTCAACGCCTTCCATGAATTATACGACCACTTTATTTCCTTGCCCAGTAACAGAACATTTTGTTTTTCCTGGTGCAAAGAATACTTTTCCTTTCTCAGAAGCTTTCGTTTCACCTTTTTGGAATAATAATACACAGTTATGAAATCTGGAGGGTGAGAATTGCCTCAAATGCATCCTCCTTCACAGGGCCTCGGTGTGGGCCGTCCTCCCAGGCATTACCCACTCTCTGGCGCCTGCCCTGCTTTTCTCACCTTCTGTGAGATGTCGGCAAACACCGATGACTCCTCTCAGCTCCAAGACCACTTCCTGTGGGAAGCTGGCCCCAGCTGCTCACACCGTCAGGCCTCACTGCTTCTCCTGTTCACAACTCCTGGTAATTCTTCAAAAGCCTTTATGGAAGTTGGGAAGTATATAGTGTGTGATTATTTAAATAATATTCCTATCCTCACCTAAGCTCTGAGCACCCAAAGATAAGGAACTGCATCTTATTCCATCATTTATATCCAGCACCCAACACAAAGACCTCTAAGAGCCTTGATAAGTGTTTATTTATGGGATGTACTGAAGAACATTTAATTCTTCCCTTTATAAGACCACAATCAAGTGGTTAGTTTATCTGGCTGTATTAGTCAGGTTGGGATGCCATCACAAAATACTGTAGGTTTGATGGATTAAACAACAGAAACATATCTCTCACAATTCTAATGGCCCGGAGTCCAAAATTAGGAGTTACTGAGGGCTGTTCTCCATAAGGGCTCTCTTTCTAGCTTCAGTCATGTGGCTTCAGTCATACACGCCAGCTCTCTTGTAGGTGGCCACCTTTCATCTTGCTGCATCTTCATATGGCAGGAAAAGAGGAATTCCCTTTCTTTTCTTACAAAATAAAACCAACTCTCTCTCTCATGAATATATACATATATTCTCTTTTTCTCTCTTTGTTTCTCTTTCTCTCTCACTCTCTCATGAATACATATATTCTCTCTCTTTCTTTCTTTGTTTTTCTCTTTCTCTCATGAATAAATATATATAATATATATATATATATATATATATATATATATATATTCATGATGGAGGCTGGAAAAGACCCAACTTGGATCTGCATGCTAGAGAACCAGGAAAGCTGGTTAGATCACTCAATCTGAGCCCAAATATGCAACTCCCACTTCTAGTTCTAGCTAAAGGGCTGAGAACAAGATAGAGTAGGGGTGGGCATGGTGTAAGTCCTGATCTGAAGGCCCAGGAACCAGGATCCTAACGTCCATGGCAGGAGAAGTGGATATCTCAGTTCAAGCAGAGAAAGATGCTTCACACTTCCTCTACCTTTTGACTCTCTCTGGACCCTCAACAGGTGAAATGATGGGAACTCACACTGAAGTGCAGTGGGCTGTCTGCTTTACTCAATTCACTAATCTGCATGCTCTATCTTCTGGAAACACTAACACCCAGAAATAATGATGTCCCAGGTATGTGGGCATCTCTTAGACTAGTCAAGTTGCCACATCAAATTAACCATCACCATTTCCAGCATGGCTACCCTGGAGATAGAGCCTGTGAAGAGGCCCTTTCTCGTTGAATCTCCTAAGCCCTAGTTCCAAACAGTCACACTCAGGCTAAAGCTTCAACACTTGAGTATTTGTGTTTGGAGGAGGCACAGTTCAGCCCACAGAACAGGGCTAGATCCTTTTGATTTAACATTGACTCCGTCCTTCCTGCGTGTGTTAACTTAGTACTCTGCACTCTTCGCTTTCCTCTGCTACAGCCAAACACTGTCATTTCACAAAAGAGCCTTGTGACTTTCACTAGGCTCTACAGGTTCTTTCTGTCTCTCACTGTTTAGCTTTCAAGAAAATAAAAATACTTTCCAAAGTTTATTGTTTTCTCTGAATTGAAAGTTCTTGTGCAGGATGGCAACCACAGAAATGTCTAAACAAGGTACTGAACCCATCACTGACACATTAATATAGTAAAATATTTGCAGTCGAACATGAGCATTTGCCACTACCACTGGGCTTTGATAGTGTTTCTTCCTCTGTGGTTTTTATTTTTGTCCAACTCATACACTTCACTGCAGGTAAACTCCAGTTTTTGATAACCTTCCTTCACAGAAAAGTTTTATATTTGTCTGAAAGGGCTCTCTTTAATTTTTAAAATCATTTTTATTACTCTGTACAAGGGAATCATCTGGAAATAACATTCCTTAATAAACTCTCCTCAGCAAAAGCTATTTTTTTCCCTCATGAGAAAACCTCCTTTTTCTATTTTTCTTCTTCAAACAGCCATTGGCAGTTCTTTGAGAATGCTGGGCTACTGTGGGAGATGGGTGAGAAGGGTTTTTTTTTTTGTTTTTTTTTTTTACATTCCTCCTGCTTTTATGTTATATATAATAACAAGCACAGCATTTCATATTCCTCCCTTTCTCCCCAATTTTGGTTTAAATTCTTTTTCTGTAATTGATTTTTTTAGTTTTCATTGAACTTGCAAATGAATGCAAAAATCTGTTAAAAGAAAGTTTTAGCTTATTAATTCACTGCTAGGTTGGCTGGTTATTTCTGAGGGACTAAGAAAGTTGCATCAGGTGTGAACCAGGTGTGTGATCAGGCTACTTGAATACTGATACTGAAAGTCCGTAGTGAATAACACTCCACTTGAAAAGGCAGTTTCAGGCTAACTTATTGCATTAATGAGACTGTCATATTGACTAGACTTGTGGAACAAGAAATAAACTTCTTTTCTTGCCACTTCACTCCATTTGAATTTCATACCGGGCCAGGCTCTTTTAAATAAGGGATTTTACATTTTTCTTATCCATTCAGAGTAGAACCAAGAGCATTTCTGACAAAGGTGACCGGGAAATGGCAGTGATGTAAAACAGAGTAAAATCCCATCACTTGGCTGTGCTGACTTATTCCGTGCTCATGTGGATCCGTTTGTTACTGAGACAACACCAAGGACCAATTTACCTATTAAAGTGTTAGCAATAAAGTGTTTTGCTCTTTTTCAAATCTAAATATGTTGAATGTACATTTAGGTTCCAAAAGATGGAAAAATTAGGTTGAATTGATCATTGTTTCTGCCTTCCGGTGTTATAGTCATCAGAAAGAAAATACATGAATAAAGGAAGATAAACAGAGGGAGAAAGAAGAGTGAGGAAGGTTCTATGATAATTACATACACAGAAATTCAGAGGAGTAATCCAGCGCTCTTGGAGGCTGATCCCACATTTGAGTCCCGTCTGGGCAACTTAGCAATATGGTGAGACCCTGAATCTAATTTTAAAAAATAAAATAAATGAAGGGCTGATGATGTAGCTTGGTGTGAAGACCTGGCAAAATGATGATTTTCACTTAATTCAAATAATCTTTCTAGCATAGTGGTGTTTGTGTTGCTGTCTGGAGGGTGGATGAGAATCAGACAAAGGGTTCAGATAGAGGTGCACATTCTGGGCACAATGAAGAACACAGGTACAGATGAAACAATGGCACGGTCTTTTCCTTGCCAAACTGGTGGAAAGGCAAGGATGTGAGAGAAAACACTGACTGCCTTGTAGATTTTAGATATACTCTGAGCAGTTGAGAGGAGTTGAAATAGGTAATAAGAATAAAGAGAAGGAGATGGCAGAAAGCTATTTTGTACGAGTGGAACTGTTGGATTTAACCTACCAAGGGGCAAGGAACTGGCAGGCAAGTTGAGCATGTGGTCCTTGGTTTGATCCTGAGTTGGAGTGTGTGTGTGTGTGTGTGTGTGTGTGTGTGTGTGTGTGTGTGTGTGTGATGCTGTGCTGAACAGAGACGATCTTCTAGGAAAGAAGCAAAGTGTTTTGAGAGGAGAGGGAAAAACTTGATTTCAGAGTGAAAGCATATTTCTTTAGAATCTTCTTCAGCCAGGGTGTAAACTTAATGTTTCTGGGTTTTAATTTAGATATGGACCCCTGAACTTTGTGTTGGAGAGTTTGTAAAAATTGCCTTTGTGCCAGCTGACAGTTCTTTTGCTCTCTGCTACTTGGAATAAATTAGAGATATAACTTCCTATTTGCATCTATTTCATTTTCAGATAATGTACAATTAACAAAGAAATGACACCCATAAATAAGACCCCCCAAAATAATATACGTGAAAGCAGAAGTTTAATAAGAAATTTAAAAACAACAAAACTAGTTGCAGGAGCAAAGGGGAAGCTGGCTGAGGATGAGAGAGGACAATGATAATGAGAAAGAATTGACATTCAGACTGGATCGTCTGTGGCTGTGGGCTCCAAGGTAATAGATTCAGATGCAGTTTCACAGCCTCTGTAGGCTGGCTTTACAGAGTTCTATCTGGGGTCAGAGTTCTGCATCTGAGAACCAGAATTACTCTTTATAGTAGCATAAGAATTCTACAATATGTGGAAACTTCCCCTGGAAAAGGTTGATTCTAGAGAGTGGATATTAAGTGGGACATGATTACATGAAAAAATGTAAAGATTTGTCTTAATGTGGGAAGACAATATGTATATGTATCTGCTTGCATGTTTATCAATTATTTTGTTTAAAATGAAAAAAAAATACTTTGATCTAACTTATCCTTAAGTGTTAATCGGCTTTTGGCCTTAACTCCAGTGGAATTTTTTTTTCCCTTTCTTTTCTTTTTTTATCTTTTAAAATAACATTATTATTATTATTTTACCTAGAACATGTATTGGTACATTGTATACATAATGATCACATTTATCATGGTTATTTTGTACTTGTACATGATGTATCTTGGTTCCCCCCCTTTTCTCACCTCTCCCTTCTGCTCCCCGCTTTCCTTATTTACAGCAGGTTTATTTACATTTTTCCAAAGGAAGGGAAAAGGGAAAGAAAGGGAAAAAAGATTTTTTTCTTTTCAATTGGAAAGTCTTTAAAGAGTGCTTGAGTTCTGTTCAGCATGTTTTTTTGTTTGTTCCTGCTGCCCTGGAGGTTGAACCCATGTCTCCACACATGCCAGACAAGTGCTCTATCGCTGAGCTACATCTCCTTGGCATGGTTTTGTATAGCTCCCCATCTTTATTGCCTTTAGAGAATGACAACAATAGACAATCAAATTAAACTCTCATTTTTCATATAACCCAATTGATGGATTAGATATTTGTGGTATTCTGAACATACGAAACTGTAGACTGCTTCAGAGATTTATTGATCTCTTATTTTCTTCTAATTCTGAAATTCGAATGCGCCATATAGAAGATTGGATAATGAGACATTGCTAAAATAAAGTCAAGTAAGGATTGTGATGCTATGATGGTAGATGAGGGGTCTTTCTTCCTTTCTAAAAATAAGGATCCTGGGCTGGGGATTTAGCTCAGTGATTAGAGTGCTTGCCTTGTAAGCACAAGGGCCTGAGTTCGATCCCCGGCACCACCAAAAACAACAACAACAAAAAAACATTAAAAAAAAAATAAGGATCCTTATTCTTCCATTCTGAAAAGTTGTAACACTGATCTAAACTAGTGAATTCTGGGAATTGCTGGGGTCAGGCAGCTCTTCAAGTGTACACATTACCTCTTGCAAGCCACACCTTCTTGACCCTACCCCAAAGTTTAGAACCAGAGCTTTGACTACTGACTGGAATGATAGGAAAGGAGAATGCAAAAGAAAAAAATGTCAGTCTCATGATGCAACTGTAAACATACATCTATCTTTGCAATCACATGTATTATTTCTTTCGTTATGAGGTCTACAGAGTGGAAGAAATGAAGTTCCTCTTGTTTTAGGAACAAGTGTTTGAGATAATTACTTCTGATTTTGTTAATGGAGGTAGCATCTTTAGAGGAAGGAGTTAGTAATTTACTAATACTGGCATGCAATTTCTAGAACTTGTCTCAGGACAGTTAACCTCTTATCATGAAGAAAGGTAAACTATTTTGTGGTACACTACAGATATTGTGTAGAAATATACCTCTGCCCATAGTTGAGGTTGGAGGGATCTCTTAGAAAATCAATATGTGGGAAAAGAGGAGATAAATGTTTTTTCCCAAATAGTATACTGGAACTCCCAAGAGCAAGAATAAATCACAATGCTATAAGCGATGCAAAACACACACTTTTTAAGATTGTTCAGAAACTCTGAGAGGGTATAGATTATTCTGTTGTACTACATGACAAAGTGAGGCATGTTTTCCACATGACAGAAATGTGTTTTACCTTTCAGGATCACATTTTGATCGCACACCCTGTCTGCTGGTACTATCTGGGGTGCTGGGCTGTTCCCACTGGTGAGGTGGTGCAAAGAACTTTTGACTCATTCCTTGACCTCTGTCTGCCTTGAGCCTGATCCTGTCTTGCACTCTGCAAGCCACCAGACCTTGCCCACACTGATTCTGCATGCACAGTCGACAGCCTGTAGCACAACTTGACACTTCAGCTGTCTCCTTACTTCCTTTCTGTTTGTGATTGTATGAAGGAGCTATCTAAGAGCAACTGGAGTGGACCCTCTCAAACTGCTATAAACCTAATCAGAATTCCTAATGGTCTATATGCTATGAATAATTCTAGTGATCCCAAATAAAATGAGTTAGAGCCAAATATTTTTAAATCCATATTAGGAAAAAATTTGAATATATACCAGCTTTGGTTATATAATATTTTTATGTCTAAACTCTCTCACTTATCTATGAAATATTAACAATCACTGATCTCTTCCTAAAGCATTACATTTACAACCTGCTTCCAAAATCATCCATGAAAATTAAGAATTTTTAATATAGAAGTCAAATTTATAAAGTGAAAAAATTATTTATCCACTATGCATTTCATTGAAGATGCTAACTACATGGTAGCATTCCACATATTGATCTTGCAAAGAATTAAATGCTTCCTCTTTAACAGTCTTAAGTATACTGAAACTGTCCTTCACACCTGGCAATTATTCAGAATGCATTTTTCACACAAGCGGCAATCACATAACTGCCACATGAGCAAACCCAAATGCCAAGACATCAGGAGACAGCAAGTGAGACCACCTATGCTGAGGCAGCATGAGATTCTCACTTGTTCGGCTCTAAAGAAAAGCTCATGGAGCCAGGAGCACCATCCACAGTGTGTTGGCCGGAGGCTCCTGATGCCACTGTGGCTTGGCTCAAGCATCCATCTCTCTTCTTTTGTTAAAGAATCGAGACAGTCCTGGTTCATGCATTTTTGTGCTTGGAACCCGTCCCATTGTGTTTCAGAATGAGAACATAGAAGAGCAAAAACAATTTATTGACTAGCTGAGCAACCAATTCCTCAGGCATTCACCTTTGACCTTTACAAGGGCACTATTTCCATAAATAAATTGGAGTTTTGTTTTTTTCCCTTAAGACAACTAATCCAAACTTTAAAGACATTTGAATGCTAGAATCACTTTTCTGTTCCTTTGCTATAATGATTTAGATTGAATGTCATTGTGCACTGAAGCTTACAAGGTAATCGAGCAAATATGTGCTTTATTTGATGATACAGTAATGGCTCTTTAAATATCAATGACCGTGGTTTTGAAGTGTAAAATAATTGTTAGCAGATATGTAGTCATAATGAACAACAGACACACAACTGAAAATTTTTTATTTTCAAGTTTATATATTTGAGTGCAGGATAAGTTATTATTAAAATCACAATTATTTAATTATGACTATCTGATTGCCCTTGGAGTACAGGGGATTTTGTTGAACATACAGGCTTTTCAAATCCCTTGCTTTTTTGACAGGAGAAGTTAGTTTAAAAATATCTGTGTTGTTTCTTCAGATATTTCTGCTTGGGGATTTCTGATAATCATGGGAAATCTTTTCATAGTCTGTATTTGACTACATTTCTATATCATATGTATTAGTAAGAAGTTGATTGTCCTC
>PVJO010035124.1:0-10220 GCA_004026905.1 Hystrix cristata | reverse complement strand
TTTGTACCTTTTGGGATGGTAATGCTTATCTTGTGCCATTGTATGTTGGAAGTGTTTAACCTTCTTTTCATTTGTACAGGAGCTTGCAGCTAAGAGTTTGCCTTAAATCTCAGAGGAGATTTTGGATTTGGACTTTTCAGCAATGCTGAAACTGTTAGGACTTTGGCAACTCTTGGAGATGGACTAAATGCCTTTTGCACAATGGGCTATGCATGAGTCTTTGGGGGTCCAGGGGCGGAATGTTATGGTTTGTGTCTAGATGTCCCCCCAAAGCCTCATGTGGTAAGAGATAGCTGGATCTAGAGCGTGTGATTACTAAATTGATCTACTGGATCGATTTGGTGTGGTTCTGCTGGGATCAAGGATGTGAGACTGAAATTGGGGGTGGGAGTGCGGGCCGCCCTGGGGGCAGGTAGCCTAGATAAAAGATACAGGAAGAAGCTAACTAGCTGCTTGTTTGCATTGCTTATTTGCATACACTCCTTGCATTTTCTTCACTTTACTTTGCGGCCGGCCAGCTGCCAGTCTGCCAGGCCGGTCCGCTCTGCTTCGGACCCAGCGGACTATAGACTGAAACCTCTGCAGACTGTGAGCTAATAAACCTTTCTTCCCCTAACTTTGGGTGTCGAGTATTCTGTCCCAACAACGAAAGAAAAGTAACTAAAACAACCATAATAGGTTTTTGTGCCTGGTTTTCCAGATTAGTTCTTTTCTAAATTAATTTTATGGTACACTTTTGATGTACGTAATGATCACATTCATCATAGGGAATTTGTACTTGTACATAATATATCGTGATTCTTCTTTTTCGCCCCATTCCCCTCCACACCCTTCAACTCTTCTTCTTCTTCCCATTTACTAAAGCTCTGTTTCCATTTTTCCCTTCTACTCTTTTTCCCTTTTCCCTACCTTCCCCTCCCCCTCCTCTCTCCCTTGTTCCCCCTTCCCATTTGAACATTTTCTTCCTATTTCCCAATATCTATCATCCATTTTGGTCTTTATTTACCCTTTCAATTTCTCACATGAGAGAAATAATGCAACATTTAAACATATGTTTCCAATTTATTTCACTTAATATCATGTTCTCTAGGTGCATCCATTTACCTACTTCATTGTTCATTGCAACCGCAGAGATTTCCAAAATGGTTGTACTATGACAACTTAACTATTTCACTATTGACATATCTGGGTCATTTCCAAGTTTTCACTATTATAAATGATGCTATACCAAGACAATTTCTCTATTAATTATGCGTGTGCCCTGCTTTACATGCCAAGCACTGTCCTAGGCCTTGGAGATACAATGGTGAGCAGATACTTATAAAAGTATTTTAATACGTGTCAGGCTTAATAAAAAAATATAGGTGTTGTTCAAAAATAATCACATTCCCAGCACAAAAAAAAAAAAAAAATCACATTAACACTTACTTGCCTTGCAAGCACAAGACCCTGAGTTCGATCCCCACTACCAAAAAAAAAAAAAAAACACATTAACATATAATCACAAAATGAGATAAATAACTAGAAAAGGAAGGAACTGCATCAAATGGAAGCATCTCATAAAGAATCTAGAATGGGAAGGTGAGCAACACGTGCAGAGGCAACACTGCAGAAGTACAGAAGGAAATGGCTACCTAGCTGGGCCTCAGAGCACTGGTGGAGATACAGTCTCTGCACGCCTTTACAAGTGCCCCACTCCGGGCACATATTACACACACGGAATTTAGCTGGGTGCCACCAACTCAGTAGGGACAAAGAGACGGTCCCTGATATCTCATGGCTCTCACTCTTGCATAGCAAATTCTGCAGGACAGAAATGCCAGCTCAAAGAGGATACACATTTTAAGTTTTGCTATGTGCTGCCGCACTGCCCACATGAGAGCAGCTTCAGTGCTCCTGAGGCCCAACCTTTGACAAGGTTAGCAGACTCCTCAAATCAAGTTCCTCACCAAATCAGGGTTCTTCAGCCAAAGTTCTTTACCAAGTCATCAATTGCCCTGGAGGCTCTGAGGCCTCTGAGCCCCTGGGCTGGCCAGAGTGGGCTACAGATAGCTCACACGCAGACAGAGCTGCATGTCCAAATACCACAGTCAGAAAAGATCCCTCTGACACTGCATCAGAGGTCACGGAGATATTTTAATATGAGTGTATTGCTAAAATGAGATTTACAGACTACCTGGAGATTTTAACTATTCATGCTATACCCGTCCTCCATTATCATGGAAAGTTGTGGGATGATGATGATAGGAAATCTTGCTACCCAGGAAAGCAGACTGATTGTATCTACCTGTAGTTAGATTCTGGGTACACAGCCCTTCTCCGCAATTCTTTTGTTCGTCTCAGTTTCTCTATTATATTCCAAAAAGACTTTACTTTTTTCCCACAGTTCTGATCCCCATGCTTACTTGGCAGAAGATTCTACCTATAGTTCAGACAAAACTGATGAGGGCTGTCTGGTAAAAGCTGCCTTCCTCTCTACCTCAAAACTTTTAACTCACATATATTCTCTTATATGAGAAACCCAAAATATAAACAAAGAGCAAAATAAATAAAGGACAGATAACAGGAAGTAGGGAGATCTTTTTCAAATGGGAAGGGCAACAAGAGATGGAATGGGGAGGGAAGGAAAGGAAAAAGGATTTTTAAAATGAACTGAAGAAAAAATAAAAACAGCTTTTTCAAATGGGAAGGGGATCAAAAGTTGGCAAGGGAAAGAAGAGATGGGAAAGGAAGGAGACAAAGAAGAATTAAGATGTGTTATGTGCATGTACAGACTCCCTATAATAAATGTAATCATTATGTACTGCAAACATGTACTAATAAAAAATACATAATTAATACAAAATAAGGCAATACCCTCAAAAAAAAAAACCCTTTAACTTCAGCGATTCTCTTTCTCTTCCAACATTTTCGTAGCTATGTGTGTCCTGCTTCTTCAGAACTTTGCTTTACGTTATGTTTCCTTATATAGTTTCCCTCTAAGGCAAATTTCTAATGACCTACAAACACACTTAAGTCTCTCTTTAAGTTAAAAAAACAAATAAGCCAACCAAAATAGAATGACTTGTTTGAATCCCTCTTCTGACTTTCCCCTCAAGCTGCTGCCCTCCACATCCTTTGCTTTCATTCCAGCTCCAAATCCTGGTCTGGATACTGCACCTATTTCCCCGGGGGATCTCTAGCACCACCTGTTAAATGCCTGCAACATCTGTATGTATTCTGGCAACAAAAACTTCCCTTACCTCCTTCTCCTGCCCAACGGCTCCAGGTGGCCCTCATGGCAATCAGAATCAACCTCAGAGTACAGAATTAGAGGCTTTTCATAATCTGCTTCCCCAACACCAATGGTGGTGAACCTATGGCAAGCGTGCCACAGCAGGCTGTTCCTATCACTGTGCTTGTACCCGTAGAGCCTCACCTCCCAGCACAAAACAGGCCCCACTCTGTCAGCTTTGTCTCCTCAAACCACTCAACTCTGCAGGAGGCTTTGTAAAAAGCCCCATTGCTTTCTTATTCTGCACTTGACCCTCCCCCAACCCAACCACGCCCCTGTCCAGACCTCTGTCCTCAGGAAGGGCAGCAAACAGCACTCACTGAGCCTGCACTGCCACCTCCCCTCTGCAGGGAGAGGTACACCTGCCTCCGTTGGTACATGGCAAATGTCAGTATCCCACACAGAATGGCACATTCTCTGGAGGCAGAGAGTGCATCTCATCTCTGTACTCCTCAAGGCTACCCTTCAAACCCTCCTTTGAACCTGTTTATTCTATATTCTAACAATTCCAGTCTAGTGACTTAGTCCACTCAGGCTGCTATAATAAAATACCATAACTTGGGTAGCTTACAAACAACTAACATTTATTTCTCACAGTTCTGGAGCCTGGGAAGCCAGAAGAGGTGAGGACCTGCTTTCTGGTTCACAGAATGGTGCCTTCTCACTGCATCTTCCTAAGGTCGAGGGGACGAAAAAGCTCCGGGTCCTTCTTTATCGGAGCACTAATGCCATTCAGAAGGGTACCATCCTTATGGCCTACATCGCCTCGCCAAGCCTCAGCCTCCTAACATCAACACCTCAATGCTTGGGATTTCAGCACATACATTTTGGGGGACAATAAGCATTCAGACTCTAGCAAGTTACCTAACTTTTCTGAATTTTTATTTAGTAGTAAATAGAGTTAATAGTATCTACCTCTTAGTGTTAAATTTATTGTAACTCACTGAATGAAGCAAAATGAAACTTTCAAGATCTTTTTACATCTAAACAAACTCTAAATGTATAAAAAATACATCTTTAAGGAGTGTTTGCTTTCTACTTCCTATTACTGTAATTAATTTCCAAATACACCTAAACTAAAGCCAGTATCATTTTCTCATTACTTGTGGTACAGTCTAAGTTTCAACAAGCATACTTTTTAGTACTGTTACGCTGGCTACTAGCATTAGTATCTTCCTTAATCTATACCCCATCCACCTTGCTAACTTGCAATATAGAAACTATCCCACACAAATAAAGTTTAGAGCAATTCCTTAACATATTCACTAAAGTGCTTACTTTTAAATTGTAAGAAAAAAAAGGAAACCGAGAATATTAAAAATAATAAAGAAGATGGTCTTAATATAAAATCAACAATCCAGAAATGTTACTGATGACAGACAGAATGTTGATATCGGATCTCAGAACAAGGCTTAAAAAACCTAAACTGGAGGCCTGGCATGGTGCTGTATACCTATAATCCCAGCACTAGGGAAGTTGAGGCAGGAGTATCGCTGCAAGTTTATGGCCAGCCTGAACTATATACTGAGATCCTGTCTCAAAAAACAAAAAACCTAAACTGGAGCAGAAAATAAGTGTGTGATATTTATCTGCAGGGGAAAATGGAGACAAACTTGAAAGGAGACTGTAAAATTTCACCAGGCTTGTCTATGACGGCCCTAGAGAATATAAGTGTGCTTTTCAGCCAGCCAGCCAGCTCACCATAAGCATGCTAACTCAGTGAACCTATTTCACAGCCTTCTTTCGCTTCACTTACCACCTGAATGTGCAATCCTGGAGTTTCTGCTTTCATAATTTTGCAATTTGGCCCAGACCTCAGTACCACACATTCCATAGGAGGAAGTAAAATTCACAGCTATCATCAGTTTCCAGGCAGACACCAGGGTCTGCGAGGTGGAGAGATGAGCAAGGACCAGAAGCGGCAGGCAGAAATTCAGCTCATCAGGACAGGGGCTGGAAGGCACTGCGAGCAGCGCAGGCGGGAGGTCACAAGGATACAAGTGAGCTCAGGGTGGCAGGGGCAGAAACTGGGATGATGAGACCAGGAAGTAAAGGGACTGAGGAAACTGAAGGCAGGGTGAGATAGGCCTCAAGGGAAGTTAGGAGCGTGGAAGACAAAGAACTAATAAAATGTGCTGAGGACAAGTGGCCTGGGCAGCAGCAGCGAACCTGCATTTCTTCTGTACACCTTCTGCCCTTTCCTCTGACCTCTCAGGCGCAAAAGCTGTGTGTACACGTCTAGATTCAGCACTTCCTCGGCACCCTTGCCCCCCTTGCCTAGTGAGGGCTTTTCTCTTTGTTCTTTCTAATAATAAATGACACGGGGTACCACCCTCCACTGCTTGCTGTCCTGTCAAGTCAGTCTTCCCCCTCAGGACAAGAACCCAGAGGGAGGGAACTGGTTGCCATGAGAAGCAGACTGAACACAGAAGACTGCATTTGAGGAACGCTGGGTCCAAGTCCAGAAAGCAGGATGCAAAGATAGAGCTCCAGTGTCTAAGCAGCCTGAGGAAATCCTGTACCTCACAGCCAGACAGCCTGGGTGACGGAGTCAAGAGGCGCTCCATACCCAACCTGCCACCTATTATTCTACCTCACAAAGCGGCAGTTTCCTTTTTATGGAGGAAAGGAAAGGATAGCGGGAAGATTAAAGAATAAAACCGGACACTGCTACCTAGTAGCACAAGTGGCACTTCTTTTACCCTTCCCCAGCGGCTGATGGTGACCTTCCACTCAGGCTCTACCCAGTTTACAGGTAAGCAAGTGTGAAGCTGGGAGAGGCTGGGAGAAGCTGGGAGTGATGGAAGCGGAGGCAAAATGATTTCCGACACTGGCCTTTTTAGCCTAAGCCCATCATTCAAACATAAGTGAACAGACCTTATACTGCTAATTTCTAAAGGCGAATAAAAACATTGTTGTGGGGACTGGGGATTTGCTCAGTGGTTAGAGTGCTTACCTTGCAAGCACAAGGCCCTGAGTTCAATCCCCAGGACCGAAGGGGGGGGATTGTTCTATGTGGCTTACGGGGCGGTGACCCGAAAGCCCATGTCTCTTCTTCACACCCAACAGCCAGGCCACATGCACCTTCCATATTCAAGGGAAATGCTAAAGCAAAGCAAAACAAAAAATCTTATGAAATTATTTTCAATGGAAAGCAAACTGTAAATGCCTTTTCAAGGACAGAAGTGGGATTTCTTTTTTATTTTCCTTATTGATTTGGAAAATTTGGCTTTTCAGCAAGTGAGATCAGCTTTTCTGACCTACAGTAAAGCTGAGCCCCTTTGCCTATGAGGGGGAACACGCTGCTGGAGCACATTTCTGGGTGATTAAGGACATACCCTGGGTGGGAAGCCTGGCATACTCTGGCTTTTAGTTTAGTAATAGCTGACTGTGGAGACCATAAATCATCAATTTCCAGAACGCAAAGGTATCAGGGTGATGGAGCTGGTGGAAGTGCACACTCGTTTATGCTTTAAGAACAAAGTTCACAATAATTAGCACTTAGGTAAAATAATTAGCAAGTCTCTGTGGATGAGCCAAATGAAAGCTGGGGTAGCCTAATATTTTCTTCAGTTTCTCTGACTCCAGAATCCTCTGGCATATATGAAAACAATGCTGCTGTTCCACTTTCTTGAATACTTGGGTTAGAACAGCAATATTTCCAGTATGGACTCCAAGGAAACAACCAGACTGTATAGGCTCATTCCAAGGAAGATACACAAAGACAAACAACTATGAGGGAATGAAATAAAAAACACAATAAATTACAGAATAGTGACACAGTATCGAGTGGAAATTTTTGCATGTAGTTTGCTTCTTGTTGTTCAATTAAAGAAAACTACTATGTTCCCTCCCCAAATTATTTTTCTATGTTCAAAATTAAGAATGGCTCTTCTCAAGTATTCATTCTCTGTTATCAAGAAATAAAATACAGTCAGATATTAAGGATGAATGAATGAAAAGTTCCTCATTCACTGAACATGGAACTTAGACTAATGTCATTAGATACTATATATTTAAAACACACATACTAGTACCACTAACAAGAATTTTAAAGTTAATCTGTACTGTTATTATAATCAGAAGACTTACACTCACAACTATAAAATCACTTCTAAGATTAGTAATACTGTCAAAACAATCTAATTAAAATCAGAGTGAAGCTACCTGTCCAAAACCTACTGGTTTAGGGACTTTGGTCATTGGCTTCAGGCTGCTGCACAGTGATTATTTCACTCTCCAAGTGATCCCCAACCCTGTCACTGCCTCATGCTTAGGGGAAATGTTTTCAGAGCCTATAGATTGAAAGAATAAACCTTCAAGATTCCTTTGTTAGAACAGTGAGGCTATATTATCTTACACTGTCAGAAAACTACACAAGAGGTGAACTGCAAAGAATCATAGGGCATAGGTTTATTTTCACCCACAGGAAGATGATAATTCAAATTGAACCTCCTGGTATCACATGGTGCTCAAAGTTTCAGATCCTGGAGCCTTCTAAATTTAGGGTCTTCAGGTTAAGGATATTCAATCTAAGCCTGCTAAAATAAAATCAGTATTTATACACAAGTCTATCCTATACTATTAGAAATCTGAAATTCCAAAAATTCTAAGAACTGAAATTTTTTAATAATATTTCATTTATGGGAAAATCATGACCTAATACAAGGCTAATTGCAGATGTTATTTATTCCACTAATTACAAGTATTAATGTATCACTACTCCAAATATCAATGATGGTTATTTAAATTATATTGCATATTTCCTATATCTTTCTAAAATCTAAAAAAAAAAACTTAGATCAAAAATAAATTGTCTCGAGAATCTATCTGGACAAGGGATGGAGAACCTGCATTTATGTGTGATATGACATCTTAGTATGTGTATAAATCATAAAGTTCACAGTGACTTATTCACATGGTGAGATTACAAGTGATTTTTACTTCCTTCCTTTGTTTATGTTATCCAAATTTTTTTGCAATAAGCACACTTATCTCTATATAAAAATATTTCCACTTGAGAAAAAAAAAATTTAGTCCTTATGAAAACAATCAGATTTCTTCATTTATCATAGTTCTGTATCTTACAGTTTACAGTCAAGAAGTTTTTCTGCTGCATAAGCTTTTTAAACTTTCCGACTTCGGTGATCTGTGATTTTTTCAGAGTTGTGTCATTTTGTCACTTATATTAGTATTAAGACCCAATGTAGTAGTAGTTCAGATTCCTTCCCCAGCTCCTAGCAAGGATCTCAGAACACAAACACCCTACACTGCCAGGTACATTACTATATTCACCAGCCCAGAATGGCCAGAAAGAAGACAAAGAAAGGAAAAGTACAAAAGGAAGGAAAAATATATACGCTTTTATGCAGAAAACTGCCTTGACTAGAAGTTAAAGAATAATATTGCTGGGGCTGGGGACTTAGCTCAAGTGGTAGAACGCTTGCCTAGCAAGTGGAAGGCCCTGAGTTCAAGCCCCAGCATCTCCCTCCCCCAAAGAAAAGCAAGTCAAATAGTAATAAGAAAAGTTTCAAGGACCCATAATAATAGCAGTGTCATCTGATCAGTTTTCTCTGATTAAATTTCGATTTATTTTTTCCATAATATTTACTGAACCCAGCTGTCGGTTAGGCATTTTGCTAGATGCTGAAGACACAGTAGTGAAGAAGAAACTTGGCTTGGGCCTTCACGGGGGACTGCCCCTCACCAGGAAATTAATACATATGTGTGGATCCTAGGGACAAAAGGTATGTACAGAGTCAGGTATACAAGCTGCCTCTTTAGAATTAAAAGGCCCAACTCTGGTTTTAAAATTTAGCCCCATAAACTTACCAATTGAGTTATGTGGGGCTTACATTTTAAACAGCTTTCATCTGTAAAATTAAAATACTGCTACCTATCTCACCCTGTTGAGCATATTAAATAAATACCCAACACCACCTTTGTTCCATGTGTGCTTGCAGAGGATCTCTCTCTGCTTTCCTCCCCCTCCCTTTTCCCTTACAGAACCACCTGCCCGCCTCACTACAAATATCTTGGAGTCAAGATAACAAGATACTTGGACCATTAGGGACAAGTCAGCTCTTCCTGACCTCAGCAGGACCAACAATCCATGAGCCCTTGGAAGGTCGCCACCGTCATCTGCATTCCATATGCTGGGTCCCACCAGAGCCCAGCCCGCGGCTTCCAAGATCAATCACAATCATGGGAACCCACTCTCAACCCTGGGTCGTGGCTTTTTCTCTATCTTTAACCACTTAACAGTTTACCCCAGCTTTACTTACTGACTATCCCAAGTGTCACTCTTGGGCAAGTGTCATTTCAACCATTCGATGCTTGTACTGAATAAATTTGATAAAACTATCTTTTTATATTTCCTGGTATCTTATAAAAAATTAACGAAAGACCCTATCCAAAAATGGGCATCTGAAATGAATAAACATTTCTCAGATGAAGAAATAAAAATAGCAAATAAATATATGAAAAAATGTTCAACATCATTGGTCATTCGAGAGATGCAGATCAAAACAACACTAAGATACCATCTCACTCCAGAAAGAACAGCTATTATCAAGAAATCAACCAATAACAAGTGCTGGCGGGGCTGCAGGGAAAAAGGAACCCTCCTCCACTGCTGGTGGGAATGTAGACTGGTCCAACCACTGTGGAAATCAGTGTGGAGATTCCTCAAAAAACTACAACTAGAGGTTCCATTTGACCCAGCTATTTCTCTGCTTGGTATCTTCCCAGAAGAATTAAAATCATCATATCACAGTGACATACGCACAACCATGTTCATAGCAGCACAATTTGTATATGTGCTGCCGAAAGCGAGCACCATAGCAGCACAATTTGTAATAGCTAAGTCTTGGAAACAACCTAAATGCCCAACAACTGATGAATGGCTAAAGAAGATGTGGTTTTTCTACACAATGGAGTACTACAC
>PVJO010035123.1:0-10177 GCA_004026905.1 Hystrix cristata | reverse complement strand
GAACCACAGCAGGGATGCTGGTGGAGGTAATATTCAGGCCCAAGGTTCTTCTGGGACCCGTTGTAGTTTTTTATGTAAAGTCCAGGCCGAAATGAAGGTTTTTAAAATGCTACACCTGCTGGGGATTTACCTTAGTGGTTAGAGTGCTTGCCTTGCAAGCAAAAAACCCCGAGTTTGATCCCCAGCACCAAGGGGGAAAAAAAAAAAAAGATTTGCTTAAAAATGCTACACCTAAGCCTGAAAGAAAAACTAAGGTCACTGGGTACCTGGCTATGGTTCAGTAATATGCCAGGACCGAGCAGAGGGCTGACAGAGACCTGTAGGAGGCAGTCCCAGGAAAGGCCCATTTCCCAGCTTTGCTGGAGTAAGGGCCTAGGGGGGCGGCTTTGTGCCCAGTCTGGGGCCCTGGACCCAGCAGGACCAGGGAGCCCTAGTGCCGTGTAGACTACAGCGCCCTCTGGGGGGTATGCAGAGGCGGCACAGTGCTCAGCATCAGCTTTTACAGAGGTCCTGGGAACAGTGGAGGGTGTGTCCCTCCCCAGGGCTCAGGGGTCTGTGTCTGGGAGGGCCATTCCCAGCCTAGAATGCAAGGGCTAGTTATGCTCTGAGTCTAGTCTCTTTAAGGTTTTCTTTCCTGTCTTGGAAGGTTTTCCTCTCCGTCTCTCTCCTCAGAAGAAGTTAAAAGGAGAGAGAGGGCTCTTCCAGGCCCGTGTATAGCAGAAACATACCCTTAAACAAACATTTAAAATAATTAGAACAGCTGGGGATGTAGCTCAGTGGCAAGCACTTGCCTAGCAGCTGAGACTCTGGGTCAGCAAAAATAAGTAAAACTAATTAGAGCTAGGACTCTCACAGCAATGGGGGTTTGTGATCTCTTACACCAGGCGGCCAGACGACTCCTGACCAGAGCTGCTATTCAGGGTCCTGCGGGCCATTTCTCCTCAGCTGCCAGCTTCAGGTATGAGCAGCCAGGCAGGCTGGGGGACAGCAGAGTTACGGCCTCACAGAGAGTTGGGTAACTGGGCTGAATACCTACTAGTTACATGCAGAGATCACTATTGCAC
Source organism: Hystrix cristata (assembly GCA_004026905.1). Lineage (NCBI taxonomy): Eukaryota > Metazoa > Chordata > Mammalia > Rodentia > Hystricidae > Hystrix > Hystrix cristata. The sequence goes on along the minus strand of PVJO010035123.1, from coordinate 9,113 downwards.
ACAGACACGGTGAGATGCTACCTCCCCAGTGGTGTCCGGCCTTCGCCTCCAGACACTGAGGGTGCCACAACCTGGGCCACCAAAGCTAACCCCAAGTCTGCCTGGCCGCCTACATTTCTCCTTCTGATGTTTTGTTTTCCTCCCTACACTCTGCCCATTTCCCTGCTCCACCCAATGCCCCCCTGGTCAGACACAGCATGGTCACAACTTTCTCAACAGAGGCAGCCAGAGCAGTGACAAGAAGCCCAATCCAGGCCCAAGGGCTTCCCGCCCCCCACACACACTGGCTGCCATGTTATAATGGCCTCAGATAATAAGCCTGCATTTTTCCAAGGTTACGGTCACTTATTCCCACCCCTCCCTCCTCCCTCAGCTTCAGCGGGCCCCTTTGTGTCTCTTGGTCACTGCACAGTCCTTCGGGACCAGATCAGTCGAAGCAGCATGAAGCAGGCTAGTGTCAGCCCCCTCCTGGCTTGGGGTGCGGGAGGCTAGTTAGGAATTGCCTTTGTTCGGCCTTCTTTAGCCCCTTCCATCCGGGAGACAGCATTCAGAGCGGGCCTATCTGAATTCATTTTGCAAGTGACATCTGAGATCGTTGAGCTTTACAGATGTCACTGTCTGGAGACCAGATGGTGAGGTCTGGGGAGGCATGCCCTTTCAGGTTTGAAGGAGAACACAAAACTGGCACACGTTGCAGAGACCTGTTTAGGAACAATGCTTTACCAGAGAAAGGGCCAGGACTGCACATAGCAGGGGGGACCCTTGCTTCCTTTTTCTGTACAGAGGGGAGCGCCATCCTGAAGAACAGAGCTCCAGGTCCGGGACAGAGAGCTGTTACTCAGAGCCAGACACACACTGCTGTCCGCGCAGGACTCTTCTCAGCTCAGGCTAGTTTTAGAACACGGCCAGACCTGTTCAGTCATCTTACAGCTGGCAGTGGAGAGTGCCCAGAGACTAATGGCACTTGCTGTGTGCCAGTCCCATTTCACCTCTTCCTGTCTACCCCACCCCTGCTCCCCGCAGCCTGCAGGTGGGCGCCATCACCACCAGTCCCATGGCGCGGATATGGACCTGGGGCACAAGCAGAGTCCAGTCCATTCCTGCTGGTCCATTACCTGTGGCTACAGCTGACAATCTGAGGCCGGATATTTTATAAAGGCACTAAATCTCTCACAGTTCTGGAGGCTGCATCAGGCAGGCCTCCTTGCTTGTGGGGACTGCGGAGTCCCAGGCGGCACAGGCATCATTGTACAGCAAAAGCATGCTCATTCACGGGACACAGCGGCTTTCGTACCAGACCCATTCTCAAAATAACCCACTTAGCCGTGGGGAGATTAGTCCTTTCCTAAAGGCAGAGCCTCCTGGCCAAGTCACCTCGCCAGATCTCACAAGGGGGATTAAGTCTCAACATGACTTTGGGTGGGGACAGTCAAACCACAGAGGCGCCGGAAGTCTCTAAGAAGATCAGGGCAGAGCTGGTGTCAAAGCACTTCCAGGTACCCGGCCTCAGAGCCCCTGTCCCCTTGGACCCCAGGGCAGAGGCAGTGGACAGCTGGGGGCTGGACACACGGAGGAAGGGTGTCCTCACCCGCAGGACCACACGCCTGGACAACTTCTGACCAACCAGCTGGCTCTGACCACTCGGATTCAGACTCTGCTTTTTGGCTTCGCTCTATCAGTTCTCTTTGAGAGGCAGGCTGAGACACCCACCTGAGAAAATGAAACTGGTTTTCCCGTTCCTCTCAGCAAACCCTTCTGTGGCAGGGGCTGCAGCAGAGCGGCAGAACTAGGAGACAAAGGCCCCATCGCCCAGGTCCTGACGGGGAAGCGGCACAGCAGTCCAAGCGACAGTCCCAGAACCTGAGCTTCCCGCCTCATCCTTCCATTGTTACCTCTACCGAGCCAGGTCACCTAGGAGGGCTAAGTGAACGCTCTCTTTGGACACCACCACACAAATGCACCGATACACAGGAAGTCACCAGGTAGTTTGTCCCCAACAAACAGGGTGCACCAAATGACCTGGCAGGCGGCGGGGAGGAAAGGAGGCACAGCCAGCCAACTGTCAGCCACCACACAAGCCCTGAGTGACCACAGCGCCACCGGTACCTGCCACTTCACCCGCAGCTCCTGGCCCAGGAAGCTGCAGCCACAACACACACCGTCGGCCTCGATCCCAAAGCCTCCAGTCTCCCTGCCAGCCAGGAAACAGCAACACGCGACTTCCATGGACATGGATTTCACGACACCCACAGGAAGAGGGCCTTTCTAGGATGTTATTTATTAAAAATAGATGCTCTATCCCTCCTCCCACCCTGCTAGCAAAAGGGCCTTTCCCAGCGTTTCCTCCCAACTGGTAACGTGACGGGGCTTACAAATCATCGGATGTTATAGCCTACAAAATTAGGGCTCAGGTTTTTCTGGGGTACTGAGGCCGGCAGGCCTGCTGCGGCCAGGAGGGGAGCACAATGCAGCAGCAGCACAGCATGGTGCACACAGTGGGGCCTGCCTCCCCTCTGGGTAGAGTTCCTGCCGCTCCAAGCCAGGGCCTCGGGACAAGTCTATGGAGAGGCCCAATGGTCCAACCAAAGCATCACTAAAACCTGTGTACTTAAGGGCCTGGGAAGGAACCAGCATGGTTTCCCCGGGGATGGGAATGAGCCTAAAAAGCCCCCGTCAGCCCAAGGTGAAACTGGAGCTTACGGGAAATGAGGGTCCGAAACGGAAGTGCTAGAGCTCGGCCCAACCATCAGGCTCTCAGCAGAGCCGTCTGGAGTGACTGCCGCCAGCCACGCTGGGCCCTCAGACGGACGCAGGCCTGTGGACAACTCACAGCCAGCTTCCACACTTGCTGGGGGCCCTTGTTGCTTTTAACCATCCAGGACGCTGCCCAGGTCAGCCACAGATGGCTCAGGAACTCGGGGTGTCGTCTCCTCACGGGCAGCTACCAATACTCAAGTTTGGCTTCACTATTTCTTCCACTTCAGCTTCGTATCTTTCCTGTTCTTCACATCTCTGTTTTTCTTCAACTTCTTATTCTGTTTGGTCTCTGGTTTGGTTTCCAACTTCCTTTTCTTGTCACTGGAGGGAAAAACATAGCAGGCGTAAGAGGAAAGAGAATGACACAGCCCAGATCCAGGCTGCCTGGCCATGAGCTCACTTTGCTTTGTCTGAAAAGGGTCTTCGCCGTCTGCCACCAGACGCAAGAACAATCAGGCAGAATGTTCTCTGCAAACCTATCAGGGCCACAGGTACCACACCGGGAGCAAGGGACACACCACCCATACCCAGCATCTCAACCAAGCCTGCAGGAACAAATCTCTTTCCACCTGAAATCTGGGTTCTCTAGAGAGCGCCGCATGCTCTGCCCTCCCAAGACCTCAGATGCCACCAAAGAGAACCCCTACCACCACCCGCACTGCTGGGGTTCCCTGGGAACCAATCACCCCACTGAGCCCCAAAGTCGGGTCACGACACAAAGCATGAGGTTCTAAGCAAAGCCTGCTATACTTTCTGATGTGCAGTTATTTTCTCTAAATGAGTAGAAGAAAATCTAAAGAAGCAGCAACTCAGGCTCCCTTCAGCTCCCAGGGGACACCTCACTGGCAGACTGGTGCCAAGACTGCCCATCCAGTGCCACCTTCCCGTAAGGAGCCACTAATAGTGAAGATCCTCTCAATGGCATTTTGCCCACGGAACAAATACTCCCTCTATGTGGGTAGAGTAAACAGTCAGCTCTAGAGACAATTAACATTACATCAAGTACTGCTGGGGATTTTAAAAAAAAAAATCGGGAAGAAAAGCAAGGCCTCAAAGACTATCTAATGGTGAACTAACTAGCATTTTACCTCAAAAGAGTACCAATTTTCGATTTACTCTGAGGCCCTGGGCACATGAACCACCCTGCCCGGGATAATGCAGGAGGCTTGGCGCCGCAGTAACAGCCTGAAGAGCCACAGGGGAGGCCAAGTTCCCCACAGAACAGGATCCGGAGCCTTCGCGACACTCAAAGCTTCAGTTAAGGTGGGTATGAGGGCCCCTGGGCTGCACTCGCCACACGGTCCAAACCAGAATGATGACACACCAGCAGTGGCTTTTGCAAAGGCCTTTGTGCCACACCAGCCAGCATCTGGGAAATGAGGTTACCGCCGACACCAGAACCTTCCAGATGCCGGAGTGATTTATGGAGACGCCAGAGGACAATACGCGACTTCTGGGATCCACAGTTGCTGGAGTCACAAGGTGTCCTCTTTCCAAATGCTTCCAACAAACTCCTCAGGAGACCTCATCAGTAACCATGGCAGCACCAAGATTTTCCAGCCCCCAGCCCCGAAGCAGCTGGACAGAGGAGACCTCAAACTATTCCCAAAGGAAGCACTACGAAGGTTCCAGGCAGGCAACCACGCCTCGCCGTGACTACATCGCTCAGCAGGGCTTCCAATGAAGGTTTTCAAAGCTTGCTCAGGGTCTCCTGGGTTGGCCCAGAGGGTCAAAGCTACCTTCATAGTAATACCAATACATCATCTGCCTTCTCATTCGCTCATAAATGTTCAGTTTTCTAAAGAACACAAGAGACAACAGAATGAATGCTGAGGCAGATGTGAGAATCCAGCTGCTTTCTGCCCAGCCCGTTATCAACAGATCTGCAAAACTTTAAATGTGCATTGATGTCACTCTTTCAAGGTTTTTCCAAAAAGTCTCTCTCAAAACAAGAAACCACACTGAGGGCGGAGGCAGCGCCGTGGGACAGCACTTGTTTAGCTGACACATGACCCTGGTGGGGCTCTCACCTCGGCTCCGCAAAAAAATACCCCCTCAAAAATCAAGAAAACCCCATAACAAAGCCACTGCTGTTTGTTTCAAACGAGTATTTTAAAAATTTCTTACTTTTCAACTCCTAGCACAGGACAGCAATAGATATGGCACACATAAACAAAGGGTCTGGATCTTTTAGGATAAACAAACGCTAAGACCCAAAACACTGAAAACGGCTGGCTGAGAGGATGGACAGCGCAGCAGCTAAATGGCTCTGCAGCGGACACAGCTGGTCCAGGCTGCAGCTGGCCTCCAGCTGCGCACTCCCTAGGAAGCTACCTCATCCGAGAGCCTCGGTTACCCACACGCAGTGAGGCAGGGAAAGCCCCCGTGCTGCCGTCCTGAGGCCAAGGACACTGGGCCAGGGCCCCGCCAGTCTCAGCATGCGGCAGCACAGGGCTGTGGCTCAGGCTGGGCCTCGGCCTGCAAACGGGCCACAAAGGCGGCCCCAGCAGTCTCCAGTGCCCCTCTCTCAAGGCGCCCGCCCACCTCGTTTCCCAGGGACAGCTGCAGAGCGGCAGAGGCAGCAGGCCCGCGGGCCGAGCGTGGGCTCCTGGCCCTCACCTTTTGAGGCTGACGATAGAGGCGTTCTGCCCGGCTTTGCTCAAGACTTCATTCCACTCATCATCGTCCCCCCGGATGATGTATCTACAAAAAGAGGGGAAACAGCATGGCCTGCTCAAAACCAGGGGACTGCTTGAAGGAAACTACGAGAGTGACAACACTCCTGTCAGACACTTCCAGCTACGAAAGCCAGGCAGAGCTGCATCAGGTTGGAAGAACGGAGAGGAGACAAACGGACACCCAGGCCAAAGTGTGCAGCTCAGCTCCCCGGGATACAAGTGTCACAGGACCAGGGTGGCCAGCCTGCAGCATGGACCAGTGAGGGCAGCCCCACACAGGGACAGCCCGCCCGGCTTCCCACTGGACTCCCACGACCACCTTTCTCGCTCCTACCTCCAGGGATGTGCCCACCAGCCCTAGCACTGGGCCACGCCCTCCCCACCTCTGCCCGTCCCTCCCTGCTCAGGCCACCCCTGTGGATCTAACAGTCCTAGCACATCAAGGGGTCGATGCCACAAAACCAAGGGCAGAAAAGACGGTTCATGCAGCGGAGGGTCCTTACTGTGAGAGGTCCATGTCCTTCAGCTTCCCCACTTCCTTCTTGTGTTTCTCCTGGAACTCCTTTGCTGCTTCATCCTGTGGCCAAGGACCAGAGAGCAGAGGTTAGAGCCAAGGGCGACAAAACACAGGCGAAGTGAAGGGGGCGGAGGCACAGTGTGACAGGGAGACAACCTTTCCTCCTTTCCACATAACCCTGACGCCACCGTGGGTAGCTCCTAGGATTTTAAGGTGCGTACATACATAAAAAATGCAGGTAAGCAGCTGAGAGGACCAACAAAATCTTCACACCGGCAGGTGCTGGGTTCTTGCGATCACATACACTGACAGGCCCAGCTCTAGGCCCCTGCGCACTGACACGCACAGGGCGGACAGGGAGATGCAGAGCACGTAGGGGGAAGACATTACACAACCACAGGCCGGGAGCAACTGAGGGGAACACTGGACTCCCGAGGCCTCCAGAAGGGACGTACCAGGTCGTCACTCAGGGTCTTCATCGTGGGCTCCATGACCACATCCTTCACTGCCACCATCTGCTCCTCAATGGCCTTTTCCTGCACATCACTAAACAGCTACAAAGGACAACACAGAGAAGCAGAACATGAAGGAGCAGCAGGGATCCCTTCGCGCATTACCATAGCACCTAGTCTTTTCGTTGTTTTTTTGAGACAGAGTCTCTAATTCAGACTGGCCTCAAACTCAAACCTTCCTGCTCAGCCTCCCAAATGCTGGAATTATAGATGTGTGCCATCATGGCCACTTGGCATCTAGTATCTTAAAGAAAAGCGTGTACTTCAAAGATACAAAATGATGCTCCGGAGTTCAGGAGCACACACAGTCACAGTAAGAGCACAAAAACACAGACTCACTAAGTATCAAATTCTCAACAGAAATGCCCATGAGAGAGAACCAGAATTTTACAGATCTAGCCGATGTCCCCAATTCTCCTGTGTATGTGTAGGAAGGTCTACAGCAAATACAGCCAAGTGGTAATACTTGCTCAGGCCTAGGCTGGGGTGGGCGGGCTGCAGGAGAGTGGAAAGGGCCTAGGTTACCTTCACAACTTTGCGGATGATCCGGTTGAACAGTCCCATCAACTGGCCCGAGGGCAGCTCAATTTCCTTTTCCAGCTGGTCCACAGACTTGTGCTGCAGGCCAATACCCAAGAGAAGTGCCTGGAGGACGGAAAATCGGCTAGAACAGCCTTCACGACAGGACTTGGCCTGTTAGAATCACCCTGAGAGCCAGACTTCTCCTTTCAACCAAAGCTGTACGGCAGAAATTACAGACCAGCACTGTTTTATTTTGGCATCTTCTCTTTCATCCTGTTACTCAAACCCCTGAAGATACTTACTGCCCCCTCTTGCAGAAATCCCCAATCTAATTTTAATTATCCTGACAAACTCCTGCTTCAAAACTGCATTCCAAGTTTGGGGTGCGCTGGGCTCCTAAAGGTAGACTTAAATATTAAAGCAGCATGGTGGGGTCTAAAGAATCTGGGCTCAAAGTGCAGCTGGCCACTCACCCTACAGCCGGCACTCGCCCTCAGGGCTGCAGGAGGAGACCAGGACCCACCTAGAGATCTGTCAGGAATTACAGCACAGAGCTATGTCCAAGGGCCCCACTCAACTCCCGCACAACCCCAGCCTCCCTTCCCTCCTCCTCCAGACCAGCACAGGGAACCCACCGACTGGGCGGCAGACAGGGCCAGGTCTCCCAGCTGGTTCAGGAAATACAAGCGGGAGATGGCCGGGATCAGGTCCATGATGAGGTGATAGTCGACCATGTTCCGCGAGTACATCTCCAGCCGCTTCAGGTCATAGGGAAGGAAGAGCGCCTCCAGCTCCCCCCGGCCAAGGGCTGCACGGTGACAAGGGCCAAGGGGTCAGGCAGGCTTCGGGAGACAGCCTCCCGACACACAGGAGCCCTGTGAAAGCGTCGGCACACACCCGACACAAGGCCAGCTGACGGCGCGCCCACCCTCTGCCACGCCAGGATCAGGAGACAGCTTGCACGTGACCCTCCCTGGAATTCCCACGCCAACACACTGGACCGAGGAAAGGCTCCCTGTGCCGGAGGGACAGAGGCATGTAATGCTACCCTTCCCACACTTTGTCACTGTTCCTCAGGATCCAGCTTCGCAGTGTGCCTGCCAGCCCAGCTCAAGACCCAGGTTTTTCTATCACAACGTAACTGGCACAAAAAAAAAAAAAAAAAAAGGTATGTGCAGAGGGGTTGGGGATTTCGCTCAAGTGGTAGAGCACTTGCCCAGCAAGGGCGAGGGCCCGAGTTAGATCCCCAGCACCACCCCCAAAAAAGATGTGTATATACATATATAAAAATACATGTACAGATAAATATAACTGGCAGGCAAGAAGAAAAAACAGCTACTAATATTAATGATCCCTTATCTATTTTTTTTAATTTTTAAATTTTATCCATCTAAATGGAACCAATTCATTATGCGCACAGGTACTTCCTACACGCTAACCATGGGAGGCTGCCACACATTCTTAGTACAATTTCACCAATGAGGAAACTGAGCCCAAAACTGAGCTAGTTCCCCTAGATCTAAGGATTTAAATCAGGTCGCACAGCCAGCCCACTGTTGTGTGATGCCTGCATTCAAGTCACAGCCGAGCTCTGCCCCGAAGCAGAAGGTGGCCTGCGTGATAGTGCATGCGGGGCACAGCTGGAGAGCAGGGGCTGGAGAGAGGGGGACAGTAGGGAAACTGAGGGAGGATTAGAACCAGGCCCTCAGTTCCTCCAGGCAAGCATTCTTCCTAGGACAAATGCCCACCTCCTCCCTTCCACACCACCCAGCCGCTCCCAGCCTGCCGCCTCCGCCACCCCACTCACCTGGCTGGGCTGGCTTCCCCATGCTCCTGTTCTGAATGATGTTCAGGGCCACGGGAGGAGAGAAGGTGCCGAACTGGTAGGAGAGCAAGGCCAGGAACCTCCTCCGGAAATCTGCAGGACACAGCAGGCAGAGTCAGTGATCTGGAGACACCCCGGGCGTCACCCCGCTGTCCCCTCTCCGCTCCACTTGCACATTCACCTTTCCAAAAGGCCTCAAGCCAGGCTCCCCGCTCAGCCTCCTCCTCCTCAGCCAGCGTCTTCAGCATGATACACGAGTGCTCTCCAGTCAGGTCGTTCTAGGGAAACACACATTCCCACTT
>PVJO010035122.1:0-10215 GCA_004026905.1 Hystrix cristata | reverse complement strand
AGGAAAAGGAGAGAGAAAACAAGAAGAAAAGGAAAAACAGCATTTGCTTAAGGAAGGAAAGATATGAGCCAAGCAGGAGTCAAGAAAAGTAAAAATCAAAACAACAAAAACAAGAAAGAATATGTAGACAAGAGAATGTATTGGACAGGTATCAGGATGAATAAGAGAAAGAGAAAATAAGGAGAAACAAAACCAATATGTACATATATTATGTATACATACACATACAGTGGGATTTCTCTGATGGCCACCACTCTGTGGGGGGCACAGGCCGAAACCTGATTCTGTGCTCGTTAGCCCTACGGAGCCTGCAGTGGTCAGTGCTGGGTACTATGTTTATCCTGACCACTGAGCATGGAGTCTGGGGGCAGTTGTCAGACTGCAGCTCTCTAGGGGATCTTTGGTAGCCTGCTCATGTCTCCTTATAATTTATGTTTCTAAAAGTTCTTTAGTGGTGTGGGTATTGTTGGCTTTACCAGATAGTGATGGCTTGGATCAGAAGAGAAATGGGAAAAGAAGAAAAAAGAAAAAAAAACACAAAACACCAAAACAACAACAACAACAAAAAACACTGAGGGAGAGAGGTAACAGTGCTTTCAGTGCAAGATGTTTCCCACCTTATTTGAGGTTCACCCTGCCGGTGTGCGGGCCAAGCCAGCACAGATCCACACCGGAAAGCAGCCTGACCTGCAAGCTCAAGCCTCGCTCCAAAGATGGAGTCCGGAGCTGTCTTCCCCGGGAGGGGCCCTCAGTCATTTTACTTTTAATTAATCTACATAAACATTTATGGTGGGTTTTATAATTAAAATCTTTTCTTACAATTTATAAAATCTGGTAACTTCTCACCTCTAAGAGAAGTGATAAGATGCTCTTATGTTTAATTATTGCACGATTATAATTGTGTTGAATATTTTTTTAGTTTGTCTCCTCTACTTTTTAATATCCTTTGTTCCTTTTACCAACCCAAACCACATTTTCGCCTTTACAGTCTATTTCTTTTTTCCCTTTTATATGGATTACTTCAATATTTTAATATGTTCGATTTCAAGGTACCTACTGTTATTTACTTGTATTTGGTGTTTGCTCTCTATATATGCATACTTTAATTGAACACCCTATTTGGAATTGGTTAACATTTCAAATAAATGGTAAAAGTCTTACAGATACTGAACTTCTACACTCCTCGTGTTATAGGTCCACACCTTAATGAACCAGAGTGTTTAAAGTTCTTTGAACCAATATTCATATATACTATTAGACAATATATTGTCACATCATAACACGTTACATTATTATATGTATGACAGGTATACAAAATATATGTATGTAAAATCTTTAAAGTAGGAAATTACTCCACTATATTCAGGTATTTGTGGCTTTGGTTGGTATGATAGTTAAACTTCAGTGTAGGATTAGTGGAGCACATTTCCGGGTATGTATAAGTGGGTTCTGGAGGCATGACCTGCATACTATCTCCATTTCCTGTCCCTTTCTATCTGGAGCTGCTCCCTGGCCCTGGTTCCTGTCTGCCAGGATCTCAGCACTCTTCTGGCATAATGTCCTTGCCTTGGAGCCCACAAACAAATACTGAATCCCCTGAAACCAAGAGCTAAATTAAACCTTCCTTTAGGTTGTGGGTGTTGGGTATCGTGTCCCAGCAACAGGAAAGTTAGTACAGCTAATTGGTCCCAGAGAAGTGGGGCTGTTGCTGTGATCATACTTAATCATGCGGTTTAGAAACCTTTGGAATGGGTTTGGGGGAGGAATTTGGAAAAGTTTGAATATGCAGCTAGAGAAGGTTTTGAATATTTTAAGCACAGCCTGAGGAGTGATTCTGGGCAAAGCCCAGAAGACCAGAAAGCTGATGAAAACGTGGACATTCCGGACATTTTCAGTTGTACACAGACAGTAGTCTCATGTTAGGGGGAATTATGATCTTGTGTTTATTTGGGGATTAAGTATGGTTTAAGGAGATGTGTTCGGGTGTCAAGCTGACAAAGGATAAGATGTGATAGTTAAGGCTAATTGTGTCGACTCAACTGGTTTGGGATCCCCCAGGAAATTGATGTAGCACACTTTTGCATATGTCTGGGTGGGTCATGTAAACATGACTTTGTGAACTGTATCTACACCCTTGCCTGCCATTCTCTGGTTCTGCTCCCAGCTCCACTTCCAAATTGCCACAAACTAGGCATCTGTGCTCTACCTTGCTGTTTTACCATGATGTTTCTGCCTTGCAGCCAGCTAACCATGGACTTGATCCCCTGAAACCATGAACCAAATTAACCCAGCAAGAGTAAACCTGACCAATACAGTTATTATTTCTTTAATTTCGATGTTTTAAATTTTTCTCAGGCAATTTATCCTTCTTTTTTGCCACCTGAAAAACTTTCTTGAGTAGGTGTTTTAGAGCCAGACTTCTGGTGATGAATATGCCACTGACTAAAACAGAGAATGGAAGTAAGGGAACAGATTTTGCAAGAAAATTGAAATTGACTTTAAACATATCCACTTTGAGTTTCTATTACAAATGTTTGTTTGTTCAACCCACAATCCTTTTTTCTTTGCCTGTCTTTATTCTAGAGAATATGAAAACACTCACCTGAATATTAAAATATTCAGTTTTATTTTCCTCTCTAGCAACTAAGACTGATCATTAAATAATTGTCTACTTAATCACATAGCCAAAAATATTGGCTCCTCGCACATTTTTGCCTTCCTCCTGCCCTAAATTTGATATGCACAGAGCTTCCACAGTCATCCCATGACCACAAAGTAACAAACATGAGGCCAATGTAAAGAAAAATCACTTAGTCCTTGACTTTCAGAGCATGAGAGTTGAAGAATCTCTATCGTAACTTCCTCTTTCTTCCATGTTTTAAGTCATTTTAGCAGCCCTGTCTGTGTTCTTAAATCTAAATACATCTCTAGCCCTACCCCATTAGAATAGGATACTCTAAAGGAAACATCTAGAAGACACAGATTTTTGTCCATCTGTCTCTGGGGCTCCTCTCTCCACTGTAACCACCACCACCAGAATGGCACGAAACTCAAACTCTTGAATCTAATCATCTGGGACTCTGCTCCAGGGCAGCCAGTGCCAAGTACAATAATCAGCATGGACTCAGGACTTGTAATTCCTCGATGCTAGTTCTTTTTTTTTTTTTTCCCTAGATGCTAGTTCTGATCTTAAACTTGGTCTTGTTCACTTCACAAAAAATATTCCCAAGAATCTTTTAACTACAGGTCCTATCTTCAGCAATTTCCATCAGACCTGGAGGGAAGCTTAAAATCAAGCCCACTCCCTCATGTGATTCTGGTGATTAACTAGGTGTAGGTTGTTATAAGCAAGACTGAACTTCACTATTAAGTCCCTTTTGGAAATATAATGCGATTTAGTTTTGTCACCTCCCACATTCCTGTCACTTACAAAATGCAACTTCATCCCATTATCAAGGCTGTCCCCTAATGCTTTATATTAATCATCACAATGCCGTGTTTCCCTTCAAAAAGTTTAAATATGGCCTCGGTTTTTATTTTATTTGAAAAACAAAGATCCTCTCTGCACCCCCCCCCAAAGAACACACCAAGTGAGCTTACCTAAATCTTGGCTTTCTCTGTAAGAAGAACCACTTTTGCAGTTTCTCTAGTAGGTGGCATTCTTTTCTAATACCCCATAAAACCTCAAGGCCTAAACTAAAGGCTACCATTCTTCTAAACCCCTAATTTTTCTTCTATATAATTATTTAACCTTCTATGTGTAACTCATCTAAATTTGTGCATTCATCTTCTTGTTCTATCATCCATGTATATATAACTTCCACATTTATTAAAGGCTTCAGCTTGAATTTCAAAGTTTTCCTCTATAGTATAAAACTTTGTCATGATGTATAGACTTAGTATCCAGATGAAAGGCATAGTGGAAAATAAAAAGAACCTTGACATTTCTCGATGACTCATCTTCAGTGAACATCATTCCCACACCACCTCAAAAACATTATAACTGGGGCTTGGCTCAGTGCTTAGAGTGCTTGCCTTGCAGGCACAAGGCCCTGAGTTCAATCCCCAGCACCAAAAAAAAAAAAAAAAAAAGAAAAAAAAAACCATTCTGATTATAATGATGTCTAGAACAACTGCCTTGGAAATTGTAGACTTCAGTATTTTTTAGTTTAACCACAGTTTCCTTTGAATGTTCAAATTCAAATTTCCGATGTTTCCTCACCAACTACAAATTTACAGACCCTTTTTTTTTTTATTTCTATACTGATTTTATGAAGTCTTTAAAGTGGTTACTACAAAATCTGACATTTATCTTCTGGATATTCATTATGGCCCATCGACCTGGGCCTTTGTCCTAGTACATGGATCAGGGTAATTTAGAAAATGACTTTGGTTTCCAGAGCCAATTGGAGAGACAAAGTTCAAATCTGGAAGGAGAATAGGGTCTTATTACAGGCAATCGCCACTCCCAAATACTGCCCAAGAAAGTTCTTTGGTAAATTTGTAATGTAAATACTGTTTCATTGGCAGTAGCCCAACAGTCAATAGCTGATTTCTCTTTTGAGAGTAATTAGAATAGACTAGCCAATGAAGGGGGCTAGTTAAGGATCATTTTGTTTGGCAGACCCAAATTTCTGCAGAAACTATAGACTTGAGATATCAAAGATAGTGTTGAAACAATTAGGCTCTGAAATGAAATGGCTCATTAAAAATCAAGTGTAAGCTGCCTATGTTCTGGACCCAGGAATATCACATGAGGTACCAGAATAGAGGGGATAAAGAGGTATCTGAACACAAACGGCTAGCAGTTGAGTCCTCTTTGCTTGGAGTTACCACATATTCAAACTGATACATGGCATCCCTGCTGATAAATCTAAAAAAAAGAAACTGATACATGGCATCCCTGCTGATAAATCTAAAAAAAAGTTACCTTTTTTAGTGAAAAGACATAAAGGGTGATACCTTAATTATTTACTTTTAAAAATTGGAGTAGTGTGCCATTTGTACCTCTTAAATTCTCTAATTCGATTCATTTGTATTTCAATTTCTCATACAGTTATTTCTTACCTGATATATACTAAACACCAGTAATACAGGGAGGAAAAAAACACCATTATGTGTCCCAGTGGCAGAAGGAGCTATTACCAACTCCTAGAAAATCCTGCCCTGGTAGGCAACATATATATATACTATCTATGAGCTCTAAAAATAGCAGCAAGAACACATTTTGAAAATCCTAGCACAATGCAGTCACAGAGGCCCTTACTTTTTCCTAGGGAAAAGAGCATCTCTCTTCTGGTCTTAAAATACTAGTTACCACAAGCATTGTATCTTTGTACAAAATCATAACTTGGAACCCTTCTCTACAAAAAAAAAAAGCTACCATGGTGTGAGTATGTCCCCCAAGAGTTCATGTGTTGGAAGCTTGGTCACCAAGGTGACAATGTCAAGAGGTGGTAGGACCATTAAGAGAATGCATTTAATGGCAGGTCACTGGATGACTTGGGTCACTACCTTTGGAAGAAACCAATGCAGATTTCATGGGATCTTAATGACAGAAGGCCTGGCCTCTCCCCAGTCTCTGTCTCTGTCTGTCTGCCTGTCTCTTTCATACTCTCTCTCATATATATATATATCTGTCTCTCTCTGTTTCTGTCTCTCTCTCTCGGCCTCTCTTTCTCTCTGTCTCTCTTTCTCCTGGTACAAGGTTCACCAGATCCAAGGAAATTCTGGTACCATGCCCTTGAACCTCCAGAACCATGATCATTATAAACCACCCATCTCAAGTATTTCACAGTCACACTGAATTATATGGTTTATCTGTATATTTATTTCAGCCCAAATGAAAAAAATAGATCATAACTAATATATCTTTATTTTGTATTTTGAAGCATGACAGTAATCAAACCAATTCTCCAAGACAAGTGTTGGTCCTTGGAGGCCAGTTTTCTACCAGCCTCCTGGAAAGCACAGCACTCTCTTGTTAAGATTTAACTACTCAGTGTAAAAATCACTATGAGATTTCAAATCTCAAAGTAAATTATCCTATTCAGTTCTTTCTAGCATCATAGTCTGTGAAAAATAGCCTCTCTTCACTTCCAGCACAGATCCAGTCACTGTTATACAATGCACTAAAACAATAGGAACTATCCTAGCACTAAAACACCAGGAAAAGCAAGTTATTATAAAGTTTAAATTGCACTGAATTTATTTCATATAATAAGGATCCAAATGAGAGAACACATTCTTACCATCTGCAGCCAAGCAGCCTGAACTGAAAGATATGTCATCAATAGCTATGACTTCATCCTGTTCATGGGTGGCAATCATTTGGCCTTGAAAAAACACCTGACAAGAAAAGCAAAACAAAACCATGAAGCAAAGGAACATCACCACTGGCACAATGCTATAAAGGAGCCTGCAAGGAAGAAACATCGCTTCCTAGAAGCACACGGGTAACCATGCCAATCCCAGGTAAAAGAAACCAATCAAATACTCAAGGACAAGAAAATGTAGAGTCACCACTGTGCATCGTATGGCTGGCACAAGCTGGGCAGCACATCTGTGAAGTGAAACACTCATCTAGTTGCAGCCCTGCGACCACTTTCCATGTTTCATCCTGATGCAATGATGTATTGGACACTTACCAGCCTCAGAACCTGGCTTCACCTGCATCTCTGGTTCTTGGCATTCTGCAAACGTCTTTCATTTCACCTCAGGTTCTCTAAATTTCTTTCAGTCTTGCCTTGGATGCCCTGGGCTCTCTTCCTACACAGTTTTTGCCGTTATCTAAACATGGCTTGGGATACTGACTAGAATATGAGTTCTTCAGGAATTTAATGTTAAAATGAATGGTATACCGTGTGTGATAGTTTCTGCAGACATTTGTTTCTGCCGAACGAAATGATCCCTATCCAGCCCAAGTCTAAACCAAGAAGAAATAGCCTAGTGTGATTCATCTGAGAAATTGAGAAAGAAGCTACTCTAATTCTAATTACCTAAATCAAAAAACGAATGTGTTGGTGAAGAGCTTGATCCCACCCCCACTAAGGAGCACCGAGCATGCGTGTGGCTGCCCTCAAGGATGTATCAAACGGATGTGCATCATACACACGTGTAGTATAAATGGACTATTACTGCAGAAAAGCAGTGCTGCTTCTTAGGTTAACAACGAGTCTAGATGCAGGAAGTCAGAGCAGATCATTTGATCAACTACATTCATGTCTGTTTCTACATAACACGCTGTACTAATAGATTTCCTTCCAAGCCAGGACACTATATTGCAAACCCAGAGAGAACTAGCAACAGAACCATCTCTGTCCCTGTTTTCTTCTTTGTAAGTGGTAATGATAAAATAACAACCTACGTGATAACTTCTATGCAAGGAAAAAAGACTTATTATATTAAGAACCTGGTATACATGAATGTTAAATAAATGTGAGATACTATCGTTTTTAAGCACAGAGGAGGACATCCCAGTTACTGTATGAATTGTGTATTTGTTGCTAAAATTTGAATAGTCTCTACAAATTAACATTTTATCCTCTGTAAGCTTTTTCACATAAATTCTCTGGTTTTGCTCCTACAAAAATACCTGTAGTCACCACATTTCAAGACAGAATTTGAAATAATTTCATCATCTGTTCTTTTTCTCTCTCTATACTTGCTCTCCTCCCCTCAAAACTCATTTGTTCTCAAGTTTTTAACTGACGTGCAGGCTGAAAAAGCACAAATTACCTCACAAATTTAACACTCTGTCTGTCCTGAGCTCTGCTCCCGTATGCCAGCCACCTCCCAGACATTTTCACCCAAATGATGTAAGTTGCTTCTGATTCATAGTACGCTGTTTGTTTCTCCCCCAGCTGAACTTCTCATTTCACTCATTTTCTGACAATGGTACCACAGTACTGCTATTCTCCGGTGTTCAGCACCCCAAACGACCTGTAGAATGACTTTCTCCTCCAATCTCATGTCCTATCAGTCAAGATGCACAGAGCCTTCTGTTCTTGTTTCCATTCCTACATTCTCCTGCCTCATCTTTTTTTTTTTTTTTTTTTTTTTTTTTTTTTTTTTTTTTTTTTTTTTTTTTTTTTTTTTTTGTGGTGCCAGGGATCGAACTCAGGGCCTTGTGCTTGCAAGGCAAGCGCTCTCATCATTGAGCTAAATCCTCAGCCTGTGCCTCATCTATTGAAGCAGCTTGTAAATTACCTTCTCATCTTCATCCTCTCATTAGAGTTTGCAACTCATATTGTATGTTTATTTGATTCACCTAAATTACATGGTAACAGGATAGCTGGAGAAAAGTTACTGTGAAAATGGGCTGCCATTTGAGCAGAGGAAACACTTTTCTTGGGGAAAGAGCTATTTCTCTAAGCGTAGGGAAATTTACTAATGAGTCTGTGTACTGCAAAGCATCACCAGATAGATTTAAACTAAAAAAATCTTTTCAGGAGTTTTGGTTAGCATCCAGGGAAACAGCTAAAGAAAACAGACTCCTAGCAGGATGAAAAAGAGCTCCGGGACCCATGAAGGCCTGCAGTCAGAGGCTGAGCTGGTGCACATGAGTGGCGTTCCTAAATGATATCTAACTCCCTTGCTTCCTCCAAAACTTTGGCAAAGACTGTTTTTCCAAACATCTGCTTCATTTTGGTAGTTTTAGGAGAAATTTTTAAAAAGAGGCAAAGTAGCACTGGGGGGCGTGGGGAAGGAAGATCATAAGGGAGGCAATGGAGTACGGAGTTTGGCAACATCACAGAAGTCAGGTGTGGGTGCACTGATTCACTGGTAAATGTGGGGCAAATTTCTTCTCCCCAGACATTTAAAAAAATTACTTCTAAACAGAAGCAAGGGGTCAGTCCTCAGGCCACTTGATTTCAATGTTAGTGGAATCTGTAGTAGTAAATGGATCACAGATACAAGGCTACTGCGGTTATGTTAGTGGCCATAAGACTAGACACAATTACATATATTATACTGAAGGTTTTTTTAGTATATGCCCAATTTATTTCCCAAGAAATCTTAGAAATAACAAAAGATAACAGTAATTTTCCCTATCATGTGCTTATATAATAGATACTACCAAATTAAAAAGTTAAAAAGTTTCAGATTATAATTTCAAATGGTAAAGTTTTTAATAATTAAGATAATTTCTGTTTTTATGAGGAACTCATCTTTCATACTTATTAATAAAACTTATCCTTCCTAAATAGGAGGCTGAGAACTCTCCAGTATTTCTAAATTAAAGATGAAAGAAACAAAATGGGTAATAGAATTTTTACATTTTAGAAACTATCAATCAGTTGAACAATTCAAAAACTCAACCAAAATGAGTGATAGACTTAGTAATTTAGTATTCATTCCTTCCTACCCATAAAACTAATATATGAGCTGCTTCTAAAAGAGTAGGGCAGGGAATCATTTGAATTTGCAACTAAGTGTCTACTGTATGTTTGGCTAATTTTATTCTTTGCCTTTTTGAACATTTCAGAATAACAGTAAAATGCATTGTTTATATATGCAACTTGAAAAATGTGATTGCAGTTAATTAGCACTACTGCGATCCCTAACATAATCAACACTGTCAACCAAATGAGTCATGTGCAACCAATTTGACCAAATCTGGGGGCTGTTTTCCTTTTCAGCCATTTCTTCGATATCTTCTTGGTGCTTTAAGACAACACAGAAAATTTTTATGACTCAGTGAATAAACAATCAATACCTGAAATCAAACTGCCATAGATTCTCATCTGGAATGGATTTTGGTAAGTTAGTCAAGTCTTTAAAGCTCATAATCCTCATGTTACCAGTGGGCTAAACTATCATTCCACCTCAGAGGAGTTCTTGAAGGGTCAATTAGATTACGTGTGTAAAGGACTAAACAATTACTTATAGTAAATGCCCTAAAGTTACTGTTTGTTATTATTCGTTAAACATCTTCAGAAACTTTCTGAAGGCTGCCATCTTTGTTACTCACACCATTACTTGTTGGTGTAGTATAACTTCCTCAGAAATTAACAGAGTTCAGCTTGATTAAAGAATGCACCTGGAACTAGTATTTTACAGACAGACATGATAAAGCCCTCCGGGTGAAAGCCAGATCCAGGGGGTTTTCAAAAGTACACACTAAGCTGGAATCTAGGTGGGAATGAAATATTCCCTTTGGCTATTTCGAAAGGAGGCACATATACACATGGCTTTAAATCACCAGAAGTGAGC
>PVJO010035121.1:0-10218 GCA_004026905.1 Hystrix cristata | reverse complement strand
TACATTTCAGGAGCAAGAACACCAGTATGAAAGTGTACACTGTCTTTCAAAACGGAACACACAAAAATGATGTTTATGTCCAGATTCCTGGGTGTTTGTTTATGTCCAGATTTCTGTTGCCCTGGACAGGAGATGAATCTTGTGTTTTCAGATACTTGAGGGGAAGGGCTGGTATCACAGACTCCAGAAAAGGAGTCTAAGATGGCAGAGAAAGAAGCGCTTCCTCCTCAGGGGTGGGGTTTGCCAATCCAAGCTGCAGCCAACCATATGAGATGCTGCAACCATATGAGCAGGCAGATGTGGGCTTAGTTTTACCTGGTGATTATCCTCCAAGAAAAATAATTACTCCACAGGGTTAAGAGGAATTGTGGTTTGTTTCCTATATTAAAGACCTTGAGAACTTTTATTTTAAAATGTACTGATTTTATGAGGATTATTAAACAAATCATTGTATTTTGGAATCATTTATGTAAGGTTTATTACACAGCGTGTTGTGATTCAGGGTGGTGGAGAGCGGTTTTGACAGTGTCTCTCTCAACTCAGCCCGAATTCCCACTGCTTATTTTTGAAAATGCCCTGAGGATACGCTAGTCATCAACTAGTCATAGAAACCTCATGTAAAATAATCTCAACATTTGCGTTTAGTTCCCCTATGGATTATGTGGGGGTTTCCAAAATAATGCAAAATGTATTTGGCTAGCTTTTTTGCACTTTATGAATCTAACATTAAAACAAACCACCGCCACCAACAAACACCATTTTTAAACAACATATCTTTTTCTATCCAAGATCGTGCAGTTTATTGAGAGAGAAGAGGCACAAGGTCTTGTCTTCTGACACAGAACTTAGAGATCCTTGGGTAAAAAATTAACAAAAAATTTAAAAATAAAAAAATAAATAAAGAACCCTAATATTGGTATCAATGCTGGGGAGATACCTGGAGGAAAGAAAATGGGATGTGGGGTTCACAGATGCCCTCAGTGTTGCTTATAATCTGTTTTATTACTTACACACATTCTTTCATATAGCATGTATTCTCTACTGTAAAAAAAATCTTTAAACCATTAATATATTTACTGTATGCCATTAAAAACAATAATTTTATAATAAAAAAATTTTTAAAAAAACCCCAACATATCAACGTAATAAACACCAGGCTTTCTCCTTGTTTATCAGGTCACTAATGAGAAAGAGATAAGAAGCCAAAAGTCCAAGTAATGGGTCCCTTAAAACAGAAGCAAATAAAATAACCACGAGACAAACAAAACGGTCCCCACAGAACAGTGCTTGTGAAACAGGTCCAGGGTAAAGAGGACGTTAAGGCTGCACGTGGTCAGGGCCCAGGGACTTCAGTACTGCTCTACATTTTTCCAGCCATGGAGCCTCTGACAAGTCATGTGTCCTTTCCAAGACACTCTGTTATTTTTTTTTTTCTCCCAAGTATGAAAAAAGGAATAACGGCATCTCTTTGTTCCCTTATGCTCCATGTGTATTGCGTGCCCGTTATATGCTACCTATTCTTCCGGTGCTAAGGAAATAACACAGAAGAGAAGAGAAAATTATGAATGAAGAAGACAAGAGCGGTTCCTACGCTTGTAGAACTGACCTTCAGTGAAGGCGAATGAAAGATAACAATTTCACGCATAGTATATTGAACGATCAAGAGAGTAAGGCTACAGATAGGAAGTCTAGGGAAAGTTGTTAAGCAGTGTGGTTACAAAGAGCCTCACTCCTGTAGTACCTTTTCAGCAGCTGTTTTAAAGATGAGGCAGAGACGATGCACCGTACCTGTCAGAATCCAATGGGCAGACACCACACAATCGTGAATTTTGGCCACCATTGCTGTGCTCCAAAATAAGATCATTTGCTCTCAAGTGTGATGTCCCATTAAACGGACCGGCTTGGTGGTCAGAGTACAGGAGGCAGGCGTCAAGGTCGCCCCCGCGGTGGGGGAGGCAGTCCGCGCCCTCCTCGCGAGGCGACAGCAGGTTGGTTAGGAGAGGATTCGGCGTGTGACCGGTATCCATCTTGTGAGTTACTGCTGAAAAGCAGTTCCGAAATACACTTCCAGAACTATTAGAGTTTTAAATGCTTAGACTGGCAAGTCTCCTCGTGGAAAATCATACAAAAGAACAAGAAAAAGAAGAAAACCAGAATATATAGAAATGCTGTTTTGAGTGACTGTTTAAAATTAAACAGAATCACAAACACCGGGCTCTGCTGATTCTTTTTCCATGTATCCCCACCGCACAATTTTTTTTTCTTTGATTCTCCAGAAAAACTCATGATGAGAAAGGCAGCATTCTAGGAAGTCTAATAGTTTGTTACTGTGAAATGGAACATTTGATTGTTGTGTATGCCAACAGGATATAACCATATTTCATTTTTTACCTTCATTTTATATGTAGGGAGAAGCGTCTTATTATAAGCACCTAGTAAATTTATTTGGCCTTTTCTCCACTGATTATTCAATGAGAACCTGTTATGAATCGTTTTGTAGAAATGGCTAGAAATTTGTATATCGGGATTTTGTGACTGTGGGGAATCCTTGTTTCCTAAGTAAGAAGGAAAATTCAGGGCTGCAGGGAAAGTAACTGAGTCTCTCCATTTCTCCTCTACTCTCTCTTCTGCCCCAGCTAGCTTCTGGCTGAGCCCGGTGGAACAGCCAGTAGAAGCGGCTGCCATCACCATTTGGGAAGTGCATAAGGGTCCCCTGTTTGTTGCTTTCTTTCCCACAGCGTCACGCTTGTATACGGAGAGGATGGATTAGCAACCCACGTTAAGCACCTCATGCTGACGCCAGGACCTTGGGAATGCAGCCGAGGATTGGTCCATCTCCCTTGGATTTGCACATGAATCTAAGTGTACGTGAGCCTACTTTCCCACAGCTCTCTCTTCCACCTGGTTCATTTTCCCTCTCATGTATAACTACTTGTTCTTGTCCTTCTCTGAATTTTTAATCTGCAAGTTAAGCTCGATGGAAGCTCTTCTTGTGTGTACAAATGCAATAGAAGCAAAAGCAGAGGCCATATTCAGTTTTGTGCCATACTATTTGTTCCACTCAAATAGCTCTCTGTGAATTCACCCTGAGCACTTGTAGCTGGTCAGAGGATGCTGCATAAATAGCTAGTCAGGCTACAAAGTTAAAACTTGTGTGGCATTATCCAGATTGTTGGACTAATGCTCCTTTCATTCATCCGCCCACTCTACCTTGTAGTCTGCTGGCTTGGTTTCCAAGATACATATCAGTTTTTGTTTTTTTGTGATTCCAAGTTATAGGATTTATGCATGAATGCTACTCTTTATCTGAGACCTGTTTAGAAGATTTTGTCAGCGCCCATTCTTGCCAGGACAGTTATATAATGCACTAATGCCTTAATCTCTCTTACCCCAAAGCTTCCTGATAATAATACCAAAATTTCTGAGAATTTGGGAGAATAGTGGCTGTGAATTCCATAAAGCACACAATTTAGGCCTTACGTACATGGTTAACTAAGAAATTTTGTAAATATTCTACTTGCTGCTCATCAGCAAATGGTTTGTAATGATGGATGAAGTCAATTCAATCATTTTGAGCAGTCAGTGTGTACCAGACATTATACAGAATGTTCTAAGAAGCATGCAGGTGTCTATCCACATATGACCTGCAATCTTGCAGAGCTGAGAAATGACCCTCTCACAAGGCTTTCTCTGCATTTCCATTGGAATTTTCCTACATCACTGTCTGCATGTCTCATCTTATCATTTTAATAATTATTTTTCGGTTTGTTTTTTCTGGTTTCTCCACATATTTGATCATTGGCTTTTTCCGGGACTCAACCTTTGAATTTCTTCTTGATGTATATTCACTTTCTGGTGATAGCATCTTATAGGATGACTTTATGTTGATGACTCCAAAGGTCTACCCGATGCTTCAACCCATTGGCTGATCTCTAGAAACACCAGTCAAAGTGATTACTCAGTATAGGCAAATGCGTGCCTAATATGGATCTCAAAATTAACATCTCCACAAAAGATCACTTGATCTCTCAGTATTGAATGTAAATCAGTACCACTGCTGGCTCAAGGCGACCCTGAAATCCATTTTGGGGTATGTTTGTATGAAATTCACATGAGTATACGCCGACAGCTCTACCTTTAACCTATAATGAGAATCCGGCCAGTTCTCATGACCTCTACCATTACCACTGTGCTCAACCACTGAACTACCTCATCTGGATGGCTCTGTGAGTGTCAGCAAAGTAGTGAAGCCGAGTTAATAAAAGCATAAGAGATCATGTTACGTCAGTGCTCAAAACCACTCAATGACCTCTTATCTCAATTAGAGAAGAATCCAGTATCTTTTTAAAGATCTGTAAGAGGCCACATAATTTAGCTTTCTATGCCATTCTAAGCTCATTTTTTATGTCTTTTCCTGCCCGCTGCACTTCTTTCTACATACTGATCTCCTTGTTCTGCAAATATGTTTCAGGACTCAGTGGTCCTGTTGGACAGTCTTTCTGTGTCCATTGTAGGTAAACTGTCAAGTGTTATTCACCGATGAGACATCACCCTGTCAATCTAGTTTTAAATAACTGTTTAGACATTCTAACACTTTTGCTTTCATGATTTTTCTGCATAATATCTAACGTTGTGTGACATACAGTATATTTACTTGTTGTCTCTTTCTACAAAAAAAAAAAAGGTTTCATGTTGGAAGAGTCTTTGTTGGTTCTATGGTTTGTATCTAGATGTCCCCTCAAAGCCTCATGTGGAAGAGATAACTGGATTTAGAGTGTGTGATTACTAAATTAGTCCACTGATCTGTTTGGCAGGGTTCTGCTGGGATCAAGGATGTGACGCTAGGATTAAGGGTATTAGGATTAAGGGTGGGAGTGCTGCCCACCCTAAAGCCAGGTACCCTGGATAAAATATAAGATACAGGAAGAAGCTGGTTAGCCCCTTGCTTGCATTCCTTGCTTACCTGGCTGCCTTCTGCCTGTCTGCCTGCCACCCTGCCTCGGACCCAGCTGACTGTGGACTGAAACCTCTACAAACTGTGAGCCAAATAAACCTTTCTTCCCCTAACTTTGGGTGTTGGGTATTTTGTCCCAGCAACGAGAGAAAAGTAACTAACACAGTTGGTAAAGTTCACTTAATGTATCAGTAAGCCAAGAACAAAAAATGCCTGTCACTAATTGACCTTAATAAATCATCACTGAATGTGTGAATGAACTGTCTAGATTCAAACATTAGCTTCTGTGTATATTCATAGCAGACCCAGAGAAATTAAACTTCATTATCTTTTTGTTTCCTCAGCTCTAAAATGGGGGTCATTGGTTTTAGCATAAATGATTAAAGTTTAAAAGCAGTTATATTTATAACATCCTTAGAATAGTCTGTAGCACATGATAAGCACAATACAAATTAATATTTATTACCTCTTTCATGTTTATTAATTCAGTAACATAGTGGCTGTCATTTGATAGTTGTTCAAAAATGCTACAATTTCGCTACCCAAGAATTCTGTCTTGGATACTTTCTACCTCCCTGGATTGATGGTAAGCACTGAGATATAGATTTTAATAAGCAGTTTCTTCCTAATGGATAACATTTCCCAGTGAAGGAAATGGGCATATAAATCATGAGTTTCAATATAGAGTAAAAAAGAGTATGTAATTAAATATTTAAATATACAAATTACACTTATGCATAAATAATAAATATATACAATTTTCCTGAAACCTCAGTTAGCATTCCTGTGAGAAATTGACATTTTAACCATGATTCTATAAATATCAAGGGATGTTATAACTTCACGTCCCCTTCTTTTCTTCTGGAATCTAGGTTTTGTTGTCCTTATTTGCCCAGAATCATTCAAAAAATTACATTTGGCCTTTCACAAATTTCAAAAGAGAAAAATGTGCAAAAGTCAATGGAAATTACAGGGATGGGATTTTATTAAGCAAAAGAAAATTAGAGCACAGACTTATGTTCTGTCCAGCATTTTCTCAGCAGACATGCTTGTCCTTGGATCATCTGCTTGCACAGGTGGTGTCAGCCCAGCAGCTTCCATATCACTCTGTTCCTTTTCCTCTTGTTTCTCAGCTCCTTCCTTACTGCCTCATTGATTTCAAAGGGCCGAATCAGTTACCATTTTCTCACATTCCAGTGACAAAATTATCTGAACCAATCAAGATGTTCATGGCAACAGGTCATAATATTTATTAGTATCACAGAAGACAACAAAGAGCAAATGCTAATTATGCAAATTAGTTATACAAACAATATTTACTGTCTTTTACTAACACTTGTATTACATTTCTCCATAGACAAAATATTATACAAATGTATACTTTTTCCAACTAACTTACACGTATTTCACAATGCAATCAAAATAAAGCTGTTCATTGCTCTTAGCTCATCCAGACTCTGAAGGGCAGACTGCAAACATCTGTGCTGCCCCTCAGCTCAAGTTGTCAGCTCACCCACCTTCATTCCCTATTTGTGCTCATACATTCCTGCTCTTCATCTTACTGTGTGATGAGTTATCAATCAGGAAGAATTTGCAGATCTTTAAACTTCAGTCCATTCACTGTTAAAAACACAACTGGTGCCAGGAACAATAATCCGATTTAGAAAATAGTCAAGAAATATGAAATAAAAAGAAAAAAAATCTTTCTTTGCTTCTGTACACGGGAGAGGGTCAGGTGTTTTTCAACAGAAAAAGGAAGAGCCGTGAGTTATGCTATCGATACCTTATCACAGTTCCGCTCATCACTTTGCCTTGTTTGCATGCATGTGTGTATGCATGAATTCAAAGATCTAGCAGATGTTAAAGTAATAAAATAGTAAGATTTAAAACAAATAGAACAAACTGCTGTCCAAGAGAGCATCTCAGAGACTGAGAACATCCTTTAATGGGGTTTTGCAAGATCCCCTTTGAGACCCTCTGTGGTCAGAGGCAGGAGCCTTGCTGTGTGTCCCAGTCAAAGAATATATTCATTAGTTTTCCATTGCCATGACAAAATGCCTGTGATAATCAACTTAAAAGGAGGAAAGGTGCATTTCAACTCCATACCTTAGAGAACTCAGCCTCATCTTTCTTGTCTCTGTGCTTCGGGCCTCTGGTAGCTTGGCGCTTAGGGGCAGGAGGGGCTGGGGGCCCAGTGTCCTCTTGGGAAGCACTCTCACGGCCTAACTGCTTTCACCTAGTCCCACCTCCTGGAGGTTCTCTACTCCCAATAGCCTTTGAGACACGGGACTTTGTGGACACGTCAGATTCAAAGTATAGCAAAAAGCAGCATATTTTATAAGACTTAGGAAAAAAAGTAAAAAATCAGAATTCACTTTGACTTTCACTTTCTCTTTCATCTCCTTTTTCTACTGAAAGTGGAATGGGAAGATCAAGAATCCCAGTTTCTATATTCTTCAAAATGGTATTGAGTAACATTTTGCTAGAAAGCTTATGGAAGTCTCTGGTTCACAGCCAGTTCAAGTTACTGTCATTTCACATGTGTTCCCCAAATGGCGATTTATTGTTGATGTAGATGGGATTTGGAGATCTGAATTTGATTGCAATGTGATTTCAAATCACATCACACTTCTGAAGTCAAGTTTTTTATCTGTAAACTGGAATAAAGGAAACTACCTCAATAGAAAACACTAGAAGATGTTTTTCATGTGTGTGGGTAGATATGCATATATTATATAAAATATATTCTGTGTCACCATATTATTACCATAGATTAATTATAGCTATTATTAGAACTAGCTTTGTTGACATTAAGCAATTTAACACAGTCACCAAATCTAGAAAATGGGTGGCTTCAGACCGATGTATCTCAAGTAGGGCAAGTGGATTCTCTCGGTGTCTGAAACGTTTTGGAGGTCACAGTGGTGGGAGCGTGGGGCTGCATGGGCTGAGCAGAGGCCACCGATGCTGGTTGACACTTGCAGAGGACAGGCTGACCCTGTGACAAGTTATCTAGGGTAAGAGGTCAGTAGGACAAAGGGAAATTCGGAATCACTGAAAATATTGGTTACCACTGAGTCTTTTTAATCCCTAAAATGTTCCTGCTTTCATGAGTTATAGATGTTTGCTAAACACCAGCAGCTCCTGTTCAGGATGCAGAAGGCCTCACACCTTGGCCATGACCAGTCCTTCATCAGGTGTCCTGACCTGCGTCTCATCTCCTGCTGTTCTTGTCTATGTTGACCCTGGTCCAGCCTCACTAGACACCAGGCTGCTCCTGGAACGGGGACCCATTGCCTCCTCAGGAACTGGGGTGTTCATTCACGTCACTGTGCTGGAAATCTCCCCAGATTTCTCGTTTCTTGCCTTTGCTTCTCAGAGTTCACTTCTCTGACAGACTTCAACCATCTGCTATGAAAGGCACCACCCGTCAACTCCATCCTCTCAGACTGTCTCGTGTTTGTCCACTGTAATTTAAAAATTTGTATTAGTGCATGTTCGCAGTAGATTGTATTTACTTTCCTTGTGTGGAGTTGCTACATGGACATAACACATCTTAATTCCTTTCTCTTTCCTTTTCCTTCCCCTCTCTCCCCTTCCCTCTGTCTCTTGATCACCTTCTCATTTGAGAGAGGTCTATCTCCCTACTTACTATTACCTTTTATTTTGGTCTTTATTTAAAATTGGGGTTTTTCACATATAAGGCAAACCATCTCATATTTAAGCTTATGTGTCTGACTTATTTCTCTTAAAATTATAGTCTCAAATGTAGCCATTTTCCTGCGAATGACCCAAGTTTATCCTTCTTTATGACAGTGCAGTACTTGATTGTTTGTAAATACCACATTTCCTGTATCTGTTCATTTGATGATGGATATAAGGCTGCTTCCAGGATCTAGCTATTATGAATTGTGCTGCTATAACATGGTTATCAATGTAATCTGATGTCTTTAACTCTTTTGGAAAGATACCTAGAAGGCGAATAGCTGGATCAAAGGGAATTTCTAGTTTTAGTTTTTTGAGGAATATCCACATTGATTTCCAAGTGGCTGCATTAGTTTATATTCTCATCAAGTAGGAGGTTTGCACTGAGTGTTTGCTCACAGATTTGTCTTTGGCACCTGGCACAGAGACGACCCATAATAAAAATGTGTTAGATGGGTGAAAGATTTCAGTTTCTATGCCAGACACTTTTATACACAAATAAAATGTAAAGGAGTAAAAGCTTATAAGGATTATGATATCATGTACAGGTACAAATTCCCTATGATGAATGTTATCATTATGTATAACTAAAATGTACCACTAAAAGAAAAAATTAATGAAAGAAAAAAACATATAAAGATTACAAAGATCCTAGATTTTCTTCTCATGTATAAAAAAATAGTTCTTTGCACACAATTATTCTACCTACAAGGATAAAGTTGTTTTCATGATGGAGATAGAAATTTATAGGGAAAGTCTCAAGGTTGTATTTGTTTTGGAGATTAGGAATGAGAGAATGACATTCTATGCTTGCTTAATTTTTTTGTTTTGGTTTGATACCACTTTTTTTTAAGTATAAGTCTTTCTGTCTCCCTGCTCTGTTTCATTCCATCCCCTTGCTTTATGAAAGACTAATGAAGACCCCTAATGAGAGCAAGACAGGTATTAGTGTCCTTGTGTACAACTTTTTGTTCCTAAGGCAAAGATTTGACAACATTAATTAATTTCAGAGTTGATCTGATTCCATTGGTAACTTCTTTCATTTTACTCGTTTTATTTACATAGCATAATAATTGCTGCCGACTAATCCACAAAGAACTTCTTCATGTGTGGTTCATACGAAGTCCTAAATTATGCTAAGACCAGGCTAAAGAATCTTTACCTAGATATCTCGTGTGGATATAATTTTGGCTTTTGTGTGCCAGAAATACTTAATTGTCTTCACCAGCCTGCCTATGGATACGCAAACCAATAGCTACCCAGTTTACTTCTCCAAGATGAGCCTGACCTACTTATAATCGCAAGAATATCCTTTTTTCTTCTAAAATTGCCTAATTTGCTTGCACTCTTGGCCTGTTGGAAAGAAACATTTTAAAGCTTCTTTTAAAGCCAGGATTCCTTCTTCATAGAGAAGATCAAGCCAGTTACGGGGAACACTTCTTAGTGACCAATTCTCATTTCTAAATTATTTGTATTATTTCGAATTTCTAATATAAACATATTTTTCTGCCCACCAAAAAGTTTATAAAAATAAATAAAAAATCAAGAACTGAGAAGAC
>PVJO010035120.1:0-10224 GCA_004026905.1 Hystrix cristata | reverse complement strand
ATTTCACTTAAACTGATGTTCTCCATTTCCAGCAATGTTGTCAAAAATGATAGATTCTTCCCTTGAGCAGGTGGGATAGTAGCCCATTCTGTATAGCACTTTGTCTTTATTCCGTCATTTGATGATGGGCACTTAAGTTAATTCCATGATGGACTCTTGTTAATACTGCTGCAATAAATAAGCACCAGAGATGCCTCTTCCATGTGCTGATTTCACATCTTTTCGGTAAATACTGTACCCTGTACCCAGAAGTGGGTTTGCTGGATCCATCCCTCCATTTTCACATTGGTTTCTTTTATTTTTTATTTTTTTGTAAATCCACTAAACATAACTGTCTGATTTAATATATAATGCCATTTAAAAGAAGATCTATTGAGGCATAAAATCTTGTAGTTCCAATTCTTATTTTGAGATTTAAGAAATGTAAAACTATCTAAGTACAGCTACTGTATAAGTTATAAGATAAGTAACTTGCCTACATTCACAACAGAAAAAGAGAGAAAGATTTGAGTTTTTCTTCTGTAAAACCAGGGAGCTTGCATTTTTAAAGGAAAGTACAACTAAAAAGAATCACAGAATGTTCACATCCTGTAGGATTTGGCCTTGCTTAGAAAGAAGCTCTCAGGAAGATTTTCAAACATTTAGTTAAGTTGAATAATCTTTGATAGTTAATGTAACTTCATTTTCGATGACTACTTTTCCTGAGAGTCTAGTTCTGAGTAGTTAGTTCTTGAATCTTTCACATGTGATTATTTTAAAACTACTCAGAAGGTCAGATTAATGAAAGAATTAATTCTTTTATTTTTGATACTGTTGTAAAGCTAAGATTAAAATTAAAATGTCAGGCTGGGGATTTAGCTCAGTGCTTAGAGTGTTTGCCTCACAAGCATGAGGCCCTGAGTTCGATTCCCAGTACAAAAAAAAAAAAAAACTTAAAATGTCATATGGGGATTGCTTTCGTTGTTACTGAAATTAAATACAATCATTATTATATGATGAGCAACAGTATTTTCTATAGTGTAGCTGTTCATAAGTAGACATTTAAGCCATTTGAAATGTGGCTATTCTGATCCAAAATGTGTTGTAAGTATGAAATGCAGAGCAGATTATGAAGATTTAGTTTGGAAAAAAATGTTAACTATCATAATTTACTTTCATTTTGTGTTGAAATTCTAATAATTTGGATATATTACTTTAAATAAAATGTATTATTAAAATTAATTTCAAGTGTTTTAAGATTGTAATGTGGCTTATAAAATATATAAATTTATTTGTTACTCATGTTTTATTTGTGACACTGCACCATATTAGAATGATGATCCTGGTACATGAGACACATATATAATGTTAATAAATATTTTATAAATGAAATAACACTTGTAATATCTTCATAGACTCTTACGTATTTGTTTTCAACTTTTGGTTCAATATTAATATAATAATTCCACAATCCATTAGGGTTTTAGGTTTTAAGTTTTAGCAGTAGCTCTTGTGTAACTTTGTATTGTTACAAAGTTGATTGAAAAAGCTGATGTTCTTAATTTTCTGCTTGTGAGAAACGATCGCGAGGTTAAACAGAAATCAGTAATAATAAAAGAATTATTAATTTAATAGAATAAGACAATTTTAATTTTCTATATAACTATGATTTTATACTTCTATAGAACATAATTAGTACACTTCTTATCCGAAGTTCGGCTCTTCATTTTTCATCTAAATTGGTTTCCTTCTACTGCTACCAACAATTGGTATTCATTCTTCAGATTATATTTTAGATGATATCTGGGAGGAGTCATTTCTTGTGGTTTTAGGCTGGTGAGGAACACCTGTTATCTTCTCTCACACAACCCTCTACTTCTTCGTCAAACCATCTATCACAGGTCCTCGATCTATCTCCCCTCCCCTGACCATGAATTCCTCAGGGAAACTTGTCTTTCCCTTTGACATATCCCAGGCAACAAGTTCACTGCTTGGGATTTAATGGATGCGCCTCATATATTTGTAAATAAGGCAAACAAGTAATTGAACTCTGTTTTAAAAAATAATTTTTTGTGTGTGGTTGTATTTATTACCAAATATCTGTTATCAGATGGTTTAGAGTGATGAAAGTTACTTGTGGTTGTGGCGGTAGACAAGGTAAGTATAGTATATGTACTTTTTAAAAAAAGTCAAATCCACAGATGAAAGAATACACATGATCATACGTGGAAATGTCTGTACTTATGACAATTTAAAGAGAGAGTATTTTTAGGTTTTTAGAGGCAGTGGCTTGCCACCACACAAATGTTGAAAGAGATGTTAAGGCAAAGGGAATATGATTTCTTATGTAGGAAGAGATCATTATATAAGAGAGTCATTCAACAATCCACTTGACATTTCTCCATGCTATAGTTACACTGCCAAGCTCTTAAATATCTATTCAAGACGGATTGGAGTATTTCACAAAACCAGAAAGTTGTCTAACATCTGATTGACTTACTACTGGTCAAAACAGTACTGAGAGATCAAGTAGTAGTTGAAGGAAGGATTGGCATTGATTCTTCTTCAAATGTTTATTATAGTTCATCTGCGAAGCCATCAAATCCTGGCCTTTTTTATGGTGGGGAAGATATTGATTCCCGATTGGATCTGTTCTCTAATTATTATTTGGCTCATAGTCTGTGTCTACCTCATTCAGTCCTGGAAGTCCATATGTTTCTAATAATTAACACTTTTTTTACAATTTGTCATCATATGATCACCCACAGCAATTTTTATGACCTTGTGTATTTCTCTGGTGTCAGTTGTAATGTCTCCTCTTCCATTTATATTTTTAATTTATTTGTAATTTTGATTATTATTCTCTTTTTTAATCTGTACAGTTTTGTTGAGTTTATCTTTTTACAAAACAACTCTTAATTTCTTTGGTCATATTTGTTGGTCTACTCTCTATTCCATTTATTTGTTCTCCGATCTAATTCCTTTGTTTCTACTAATATTGGGCTTAGTTTTTCTATTTCTAGTGCTTTTAAGTGTAAGGTTAATTTGTTTATATAAGCTCTTTCTTTTATTTCTTAATGTAGGACTTATCAATGTAATCTTATCTTATAGAACTTCCTGCTTATAACTGATACTGTTAAATTTTCAATTTTATTTATTGCAAAATATCTTATAATTTTTCTTTTAATTTTTTTACTTTGATATGTTGGGGTTCTTTTTAGGAGTGTGTTGTTTTATTTCCATATATTTGTAAATTCTCAGAAATTTCTCCTGTTATGAATTTCTAGTTTTATACTATTGTGGTCAGAAAAGATATTCAATATTATTTCAGTCTTAAGTTTATGGGCTTTTATGTGGCCTGTCATGTACTGTATTCTGGAGATCATTTCATATGTGTTTGAAAAGAATGTGTAGTCTGATGGTGATGGATGAAATGTTTCATATATATGTCTCAGGTTCATTTGGTCTGTAATGTAATTTAAATCCAATGCTTTCTTATTGATTTTATATCTGAATGATCTGTCCATTGTTAAAAAGGAATTTTGAAGGCTACTACTGTTATTGGAGTATTGTCTATTTCTTTATCCAGTTCAGTTAAATTTTGCTTATGCATGTAGACACTCTGATGGGTGCATACATATTTACAATTGTTACATTCTCTTGAGGATTTGTTCTCTTTGTGAAGATATAATGACCTTTCTCTCCTGAAAATTTTTGATTTAATGTCTGTTTTGTGTGATATAAGTAGCTATCCTCATCTCTTTTATTAATTTCCCTCATGGAGTCTCTTTTTCCATCACTCCACTTTAAGCCTTAAAGTTGATCTGAGTTTCTTTTAGGAATCATATATTTGGGTCTTATTTTTTTTTAATCCATTGAGTCACTCTATGACTTTTGATTGGATATGTCCATTCATTTACATTTAAAGTAACTATCAACACGTCTGGAACATTTTGTTATTTTTTTGGACAATTGTGTAGTTTCTTTGTTCTATTTTTCCTTATTTGCTGTGTAGCTTTGTGATATGATGATTTTATGCAGTGATATTGGCAATCAGGTTTTCTGCTAATGGTGTTAGCCAGGATTTTCAGGTGCTTGTGTGAGCCATTGGGTTAGCATCTCTATCTGTTTTCCAACTCAGTCTTTGATATTTGATAATTTGATTAGTACCTGATTCTTTCAGGAAAACTTGGACTCTTGGCCCCATGAGGGTGGGCCTGGAGCCTGAGTCCATATGTGTCTTAGTCATTTTCCTTCTGTCTGGAAGAAAACACCTGACAGTACAAGTAAAAGGAAGAGAGATTTATTTTGCCTCACATTTTAAGTCCAAATTGGCTTGATCAAAGGCAGGAAATGGCATGGTGGAAGAGTCTGATGGAATAAATTAAACATGATTTAATTGTCTAACATAGTACCT
Organism: Hystrix cristata; assembly: GCA_004026905.1. Classification (NCBI taxonomy): domain Eukaryota; kingdom Metazoa; phylum Chordata; class Mammalia; order Rodentia; family Hystricidae; genus Hystrix; species Hystrix cristata. The sequence continues at coordinate 5,828 of PVJO010035120.1, read as the reverse complement.
TAGTTATTTGTCTCATTTTTATATCATATATAAAATATCCACTACCCAAATTTAAAGAAGAAAAGGTTTATTTTAGCTCACAGTTCATAGAGGTTTCTGTCCATAGTTCAAGGCAGGGTGTCTTGGCAGAGGAAATTGGCAGAGGAGAAACAGTCCATGGTGTGGCGGGTAAGAAGCAGCAAAGCAGCTAGATAGAGACTCCCTTTCCCTTACATTCCATTCAGGCCAAAAGCCTATTGGATGGTGCCACCCACACTCAGGTTGGGCTTTGCAATCATCCATAACCAGAACTAAACCAGTCAGTGGACTGATTTAGTTATCACCCATTCTTAATCCATATTCACACACATCCAGCCATGTCCATATTTAATGAAGTATATAAAAAAATTCTTTGATCTTGTGTGGGAAATTGACTGTAGGTAGAAAGTATGGAAGTAGAAAATTTGATGTTTAAGCTGCTTCTATCCAGCAATGATATGGTTTCTATTGAAGAAAATCTGTATTTGGAAGGAATATGGAATCAATAATGAATGCAAAAATTATGTGCAGTTTACATAAGAAGACCATATGACTCACTGTTTTTGTCTTGAATGATTAATGAAATAAAGTACATTTACTGTAACAGAGAAACACAAATGGGACAATTTGGAATTTGATAATGTATAGAAAGAGAGATGTTAAAATGCTTTTTTAATTGGGCATGCGTTATCTATCGGACATCTAAATAAGCAGCCATCGGTCATTCGAATAGTGAAGAACTAACTGGCTTAGTTGAAAAAAGTGTGTATGTAATCTAAAATCAAAAATAAGGCCTTACTGTTTACCAAATATGAAACCTTAAGCAACTTCCCTTCTGTGATCTTCAATGTTCTTTTCTACCATAGAATATTAACACCAGCATATTATTGTGAGTTGAGAATTATGAGGAATATAGTGATTTCCCCATAGCTGGGAACTAGAAGCAATCATATCCATGTGTTGACTATATGAAAAAGTTGTGATTATTTGAGATGTTGGCAAATACTTTTTATATTTATAGTTATGAATGAAGTATAATAAAAAGTTAAGAGAAAAATTACACAAGGGAGTAAGTACAGACATCCAAATGGGCAAGTGAATGATGGTGTTGTATAGCAAGGAAATCTCATGAAGGAGATATGAGGAAAGAAACTAGAAGGAAGGATGTCCTGGAAAATAAGAGAGGAAGGCGCTTGACAAGGAAACTGCAGTTGTTTCTGAAAAGATAAGAAAGGAATCTAAAGACATCAGGGATGTAATGATCCCAGTCTTTATTGACCCTGGTAAGACCGCACGGACAACATCAAGGACAACGAATGTCTCTTCCACTCAGGTATAAAAATAGAGTAATATGAAGATATTTAGTTTAGATTATTATTTGCAGAGAAAAAATTAAAATAAATATTTTCTTAGCTATGATGCTGTTGTGTGTGTAGTGAGGATAAATGGGTTTGTTCAGGGAGAGAAGAGTATGGAATAACTGGTGAGGCAGAGTCATATCACAAGCAAGTAAGAGAGTAAACACCCTCAAGGGACTTCTGGGAGACATTTGCCTACATTTCAAAAAATTGGCACTACATTCTTATTATTCATAAAAATAATACATTAAGATACATTAAAGTATTATATTAATATTAAACATAATTCAGTATCTTCAATGTATACTAAATTGTGATTCATATATTTTACCAAAGAAAAATCTACTCAAAATGAAAGACTATTTTTTACATTTCTGAACCAGAAACATGCTGTTTCATTAATTAGTGTACAAGGAATTGTTAGGTTTGATGATTATGTTCAATTAAGTATAATGAATATAATTAATGTCATTGCTGTTTTAGGTTCTTGAGTTAATAGTGCAATTAAATGATGCTGGTTTTGTTGTGGTAGTGATTATTGTTATGATAGAACACCAGACTTAAAAATAAAAAATCTACTTTTTTATTGCAAATATGTATGCTTGTATATATATTCTCATTTAAAAAGCAAATCAGAATTTAAGCACATTTATTCAATGCTAGCTTTCTGAGTCATTAGCCACTTCAGAATATATCTTATCTACTTAGAAAGAGTGGTTTTAAAATTGAAATATGGTTTTCAAATTGAACTTGGAATATGACTATATGCACCTTTAATTAGCTGAAATAAGAAAACATTCATTTACTTCCTACCCCAATTTGTTAAGCATTTTAATATGTCTAATATTATGAATAAGATAATCTTTCCTTATTAAATGCTTTACTATTATACATTTATGTATAATTTGTCATAATTTAGCCATCAAATACAATGCACAATAAAATGTTAATAATAATTATAATTTGTTTTCCTATCTACTTGTTCTACAGGCAATATTAACAAATATTTAAGTACCAATAAATGAAAATCTTTCTTATAGCTTTAAGCAGTGCTGTAAAAATCATATGATCTACATTTCTTGAATTATTGATTGTATAAAGAGCATAATTAAATAAAACCTTTTAATATGTCAGAAAATTGTCATTCTAAAATATAATTGTATTACATTGGTAAATGCGAAGAGATTCTCATGAAAATTTATCATGTGTATGTTCACACTTCATATCTGAACAAGCATATTTCTGTGTATTTTTATTTTCTGTCATCTTAGTTATGTAAGCCTACAGGTTTTTTGGATTTTTTTTTGTTTAAATTAGGTGTAAATTCCTACTTAGAAATGTATGCTATATTACTAGGTGCATACACATTAAGAGTTTTTAGGTATTCATGTTGAATTGGCTATTTGATTGCTATAAAATATCCTTGTTCATGCCTAACAATGCTTTCTGTATTGTAGCTTATACAAACTTTTTCATTATTAGTGTGTGCCCAAACGCATATCACCCAGGTGATTGCAATGTTCCCTCTGTCTTGGCTCAGTCCTAAGAAGAGATATCTTGACTGGGGGTCACAGAGGAAGGAAAATAAAATAATTGCACTTCCTATTTAGACAGCTCGGCTCAATATGTTGGCACAAGACCATAATCGGCAGCAACTGCTTTACAGCCAAAACAGAGGTGGCCTTGGATAGACGGTAGCAAGGAAAATCTTTTCAGTAGAACGAACTGTGAATGGTGCACCTAGTCCTTCACAGAATGTGGAAGACATGATGATCCAAGGTCAGAATGTGTATGCGCTTAGGGACAGTGGTGGATGGACTCGCTGGCTGCTTAAAGACAAGAAAGAAAAAAAAAAATCTTGGAAAATAGAAGTCAGGGTAATCTGAGGTAGAGACTTGTGGGTAAATACAGTATATGGGAGGAAGCGTGAATAACTCTTTATATCATATACTAGTGACCCTCAGAGTGTATCTACCATGAAAATATTTTTTGGCCACCCAAGTAAATAAATGATTCTACTAGTTATTAGTTGAATATCACAGTGAAAACATGACTGGAATAGTTGCCAACCTGCTAGTAGAATATTGCTATATTGTGAACTTTATAGTCTAGCAGGGTAAGTGGTTTGTTTTTAAAGAAATAGACACCATTTTAGATACAGGTTTGTCTTTCCTGTACATGAAGTGGTAGCATCATTTTCTAAAGATTACAGAGTGCTTGACCCATAGGAATAGATTCCCAAAATTGCAGAATTTGAAAAATGTCCACAGTTTCACAACAAATGAGATACAAAAGTAGGCCAATAGTCATGGGACTTATTGATGTATTTCTTTCTGGGCCACATGGAAGCTGGTGGCCTGGTAAGGCCATCTGATGGCTGACTAAAGTACAACCCCTTGCCATCTCAGGAGCTGTCTCTTACAGAGCATGAGACACATCTATTGAATTAGAGACCTCTAGTTTTGTACTGTATCTATAAAAGGAATAACATGTGAGTTTGGGAATCAAAAGTTTGTAAAAACAGATATGATGGCTAATTTTTTTTTTTATCAACTTGACTGGGCCATAGAACCTAGATATTTCCCTGATGAGAAATATCTTTCAATGAGATTTAAACTGACGGATTTTCAGTAAAGCAAATTTCTCCCTGTAATGTGCGAGGCCACATTCAGTCAGCTAAAGACTAAATAGAATAAAACGCAGACCTCTCCCAAGTAAGAGAGAATTCTGCAAGCAGTCTGGGACTTGCCAAGCCTCTGTAATTTTATGAGCTAATTTGTCAAAAAACTTCCATCTCTGTCTCTGTCTGTCTCTCTGTCTTTCTCCCCTCCTCATTTTCCTTCTCTCCTGTGCTCTATCCATCTATCTATCTATCTATCTATCTATCTATCTATCTATCTATCTATCTATTATCTATCTATAAAATGATCCTGTTTCTCTGGAGAATCCTAATTCATAGTCGTTGCTCTAATCTCCATTATCCAAATGATCTACTAGCAGAATCTGAATTCTACTCTCCATAATTTGGTCTCTGAAGATGTAGTGATTCCGTCTCAAAGGGTGTGCTCTTCTTTGGGTGATCTAGCCACGGTCCTATTAAACTTCAGGCCGCACTGATTTGTGAGGTGCTTTAAAACCCCCTTGCCCAGGAACTGGGCAAGATAAGGAATCACTATTTTGATGATGCTAATTCAGTCAGCAAGAGAAAGAGGTAATTTTACACAGTGGGAAAGAGAAAAGTATGTAGGAAATTCAGGCTGTCCACAGGGATGACTCAAGGTTCTTTATTCCCGGATTGTATGGAGCATGGTTATCGACCTCGATGTCCAGAATCAAGAAATACCCACCTCTTTGAGAAGAGCAGCACTCACCTGGAAACTGAGGCAGGCTTTTCCCTCTATGAATTTAGATTGCTTAGACCACTTTTCATTCACAGATCACTGATGTTTTAAATAATATATGATTTTAAAAATGCATTAGTTTCTTTTTCCTAGTTAGTACTGCAGGCGTGATCAGCTACAACCTTTTACATCTGACTGGTGCAGGACCGTTGTGCCCTATATTTTGCCATCTTTATATATTTTAAAAATATCTTTTAAAACCACATGCATTTGATTCAGACTAAACTAGTTCAGTTCTATGTTCAGTAGCTACAAATACATCCAAATTACTTCTTTCCATGTTGCTTTTCTTTGTCCCATCATATTTTATTATTTTCTACCTTTCCTTAGATCTGATTAAAGTATTTCACACTTTTTTTTAATTTTTCCTTCTAGTGTAAAATGTGTATTTCCTGTTTTTCTATGTGGCTAAATTAGTCATTAATATTTTTCAAATGCATATATAACTTATGTATTTAAATGATACTGACAGTCTTAACATGTATGTGTTCATAGGTTAAAATATGAAGTTCATTTTTATGCTTGCCTTACAAACAAAAAAAATTTAAAATTACTCTCTTTCTAACTTACATTTCTACAGTACTGCCTCCTAAAATTTTAGCTTTATTGTCTCTAACATAGGAAATTTAAAACTATTATACTGTGTTTAGATATGCTCTATTTTGTTTACATAAAGCATCTCCAATTGCTCTCATTTTGAAAGACTGCTCAAAGTAGTTATATTTCTATGTTTAAGAATGGTTTTCTCCTAATACATTTTTATTTCCTTTTTATTATTGCTTCTGAGAAGTCAATTGTCATTTACTTCTCTTTCCAATCCTATAAAAAGCTTTTATCTTTGTGGCTATTGTGTGGCGTTTCTCTTTACTTTTACCGTTTAACTACAGTTTAATGTTTAAATAATTGGGAGTGAATTTGTTTTTATTTACTTTGCTTAAGTTTCTTTAAACTTTCTGAATCTGAAAAATGGTGATTATTTTGGACCACTTTGTGCTGCAGTAATTAAGTACTTTAGACTGGGCAGTTTGTAAGGAACAAAGCCTTATTTGTC